>SRPW01000634.1:0-17905 GCA_018360225.1 Claviceps pusilla | reverse complement strand
TTTTTTTCAACAGACTTGGATAGGCGTTTGTACGATGCAATCTGGATCAGCAACCTGTAACCTGTTACTCGCTTTCGTGGAAAACTAGCTAGCTAGCTCATGGTCAAAGATGTATGGTGCATTTCAGCATGCAGCGATGAATGCCAGAAACAAATATCAACTATTTCTTGACTACACTCACTGCACAATGTTCATGTTCACCTACACTGTTCACAACCCGTGCCATCCTGGTTCGCACGCTTGACGTGCCGACGTTGCTTGCATTCTCCTGCAGTCTGCAGCCAAGGCAGGGGTCAGCAACCTGCATGTGGTGCCTGGCGAGTTCTGAGACAACAACCAGATGTGCATTGCCGTGCTGCATCGTGGCCCTTGCTGCTAGGCAGCTGATATGTTTCGCGCAGGTCGTCGAGTGCTGACATTCTTCTACCATCATATACATGTACATACACGTACACATACGCATATACAACGATACACATACACCACGCACACACACACACACACACACACACACACACACACACACACACACACACACACACACACACAAATGCAGCTCTACTACATACCACGTGTCCTCACTCGCCGACAACTCCATGTGCCTATCCAAGAAATACCCGTCTAGGAGCTCTGTGTCACCGACGGCCCCGCCATGAAAAACACCGTTGACGATGGTAAAGCTTGATATATTGTGACCTTGTTTTTTTTTCTTTTGATGAGTATACTCTTGAAAGTAATTAGGAATGGAGGTATTTAAAGAAGAAACTATCTTCACTTTACTATTTTATACTATTTTTTTTATATCCTCTTTTTATTCCTTTCTTTTCTTTTTTAGGCTACGCAGGGCGGAAGGAAATGGCAAATACACCACAAGAGGAATCGAATCAACTAAAAAAATCATTATAATAATAATACATAATTTAGAGGTAGGGGTTATATCAATAAGCGGGAAAAGGAACAGGGATGGGAAATAGAATAAGCAGAAAAGGCGGATAAGACGTCCCATCTTCCATTCAACAAAGGCAAGTCCTTCCCACGAATACGAGAAAAAGAAAAAAAAAACATGCACCTCGATGGAACTACATCTCGCTGCAGCTGGTCTCTGATCACCACCGAAAACGTGGACTGCAAGCCCTGACGCCACCTCATTTCTCTACCTGGCGTTTGTTTCTGGCCGAGACTGCCGTGCTGGGAAGATGGGAGACGGCACCAAAGTAAGTAAGGGGGAAAGAGAACAGCTGCTAGCAAGGCTTGGTCGTCAGGATACACGTCATCACTTGTCATGCCATCAAAAAGGAGCATCACGACGAAATACCAACCATCGTCACGTAAACGCGACCACCCCTCACGAATACCTCGGTACCTCTTTCGCTTGAACGGCACGGCTGGACCCGTCACGGCCGACTAGAACCAGCTCTAGGAAACGTATTGCGGCGATCTCATCGCGCCTACAAACGTGGAGACAAGTAGTCTCCTTGCGCCGACGTCTTAGGGCTCCCCGCAAGATTAGTCTGAGGGCGGTCGTCGCCGAATGCGCTCCATGTTTTGTATTGGGGCGGAAGTACATCATGAGGAGTGTGAAGAAACAAGGAATGGCGGAAACGAAAGCGATGTCGGGTATAGATAAAAAATAAGGTAATGATACAGAGAAAAGAAATAGGTTGTAAACAAGATGTATAAATACAAATATAAACAACAGAAAACCAAAAAAAAAAAAGAACAGAAGCAAAGAGCAAAGAGCGTTATATCTCACAATATTGAGAGTAGCAAGTGCCAAGAGAAGCATCTTCTCAGTCCAGTGACCTGTTACTCCATCTAGTGACATTTTACTCAATCCAGTGACCTAGTCAACCTAGTTTCTCCGAGTCGTTATTCCAGGCCCCCCACGCCAAAAGATGCTTATCCCCACAAAAACAATCACATCCACCAAGGAAGCAGGCCTTTTCAACCTCAAAATCCAGAATCCTAGTATGTTCTTCTTCCCGGGATATAGTTCTTGAGAATGGAGGGCATAGCCAGATCTTTGTTGAAGTGTGGGATGAATGAAGGATGTCTTGATTGTAGGTATATGTGAAACGTAGTTCCTTTACATTGATTGCATCTTTATGTTTACTGTTTATAATTTATTGATACTTGTATTTATACACTTTTGTATCCAAATACCTTTGCATTCAAATATTCTTGTATTCAAATACTTTTATAGTTAGAAAGTTTGGTGCTTATATATACTTATATTTATATATACGTGTATCTGCAAATACTTGTATGATATCTATTTTTATTTACAGCTGTTCATATTTACATCCGGTTCTATTCATACTGTACCAAGTTGAACTTCATCTATCATATACCTCCATTTTACCTTTACATGTCATTTACACCAGAACACACACTCATCAACCTCCATCGACACCTTCTCCCCCCCTCCGGATCAGTCAAACCACACCCATACATCCCAGCCCTCACTCCAGCACCATAACCGTCGCATCTTCCCATCCCCTCCCCCCATGAACCAAGCCCGCGACACTGAAATAAAACACCCACTTCTCCCCCTCCTAGTCCGCTCGTCTTCTTGTCCTTGTCGGGCTCGACCCTGGTCTATCGGTGCACATGCACGCCCTACGTCATTCAGGCCACGTTGAGGCTAAGAGACGGATTGACCGGCTATGTGGCACCGTGGGTGAGGGCGTCCTACGAGGTCGTGGGCATATGAAGACACCTAGTCATTCATTAGATACTAAGATATACTTAATATTAAACGGGAAAAAAAAATCGGTCGCCATACGTCGGCGCGGTCAAAAAACATTGTCATCCCACTGTACGCATGTACACACATACATACATTTACATATACGAGACGTGCCAATGCATAACTAACTAGGGGTATCGCTAATTTATCCTACGAATGCGTTAAGAATGTTACCTTTCGGCTTTCAAAATCAAAAAGAATCGTCATGTCACCATGCGAAGAGTCAAATCCAAATACGCATCAGTACAGATACACAGCACAAAACAGCTCGACAAAGCAAACAACGTCATCACGCAAAACTACCACAATTTGAACTGCTTAAAACATGATTTCCACTTTAGTATACACCCTTTCCACACTCCCCGCTAACGTGGCAGCAATGAAACATACAAAACGTCGTCGTCCAAACGGTACCACACAAAGAGGAAATAGAAACAAGGAAAAAGGGAAGGTAACGAGCGTCAAGGAAAAAGACAAGCAAGTGCTATAAAATTTTGACTGACGACATGTTCCCCCGCAAGACCAACTTCTCCAACGCCAGGTCGTGAATTCTTTTTTTTATCGAGACTCAAAAAAAGTATTGGGTGCGTTGCGTCACAGTATCAGGCGGACAGCAAAGATTCTTTTTTTAAAAAAAACGTCAGACGGCCGGACAAAGCCGACGCAAGATAAATCAGTCCCAACGCCCCAACGTCTCCCTAGGTAGGCAAAACCTTTCAGAACGGCCGCCGCAAGAAAAGAAAGAGAAGACCATCGGAATGGAGCTTCCCAGAAGTGTCTGTGCCAAAAGTGTTTTGGTGTTTGGTGGTTTTTTTTTTTTTTTTTTCGATTCGTTCTGTTCTCTCGTTCTGTTCTTTCCCATCGGCTGTGTACCTCTCTCTTCTCTTCCTTACCACTGCCTCGGTTTCTCTGTCCGTCAAAAAAGTCGAACATGAGTAAAAGACATGACATCTCGGTCTCGAGTTGCTCCGTTTGTGATTCAGAGTTTTGTTCTCTTTCGTCAGATGTCCTTTTCTGTTGTTGTTTTTACTGACCACACGAGTTAGCAAGCGTGCAACCAAGTCGACAACCAAAGCCCTTCTTCAACTTGGGAGCTGTCCGTCTATGCACTCACCTGAGGAGGCACGACAGGTCCAGGGGGCCCGGGAGGACCAGGAGGTCCCTGGGGGCCTGGAGCATGGCCGCCAAAGTGCTGAGGGCCATATGGACCAGGTCCGTGGTTGGGCATGCCCATGTAATGAGGAGGAGGGGGGGCAGGACGATAGGGGGTACCAACACCAGAGTTGTTCTGCGATCGACCCCAGCTCAATCGGACACGAGAATTGCCAATAGGATATCCTTGCATCTGATTGATGGCCATCTCAGCGGCATGACGGTGAACAAACTGAACAAAACCACAACCCTTGCCAGGAGGGATCTTGACGTAGGTGATTTCACCAAAACCCTGGAAGAACGACCGAAGCTCATCCTCAGTGACGTAGCCCGACAAGCCGCCGACAAAGACGGTGGTGTTGTTCGGGTCAGTGAACTGGTTCATCTGAGTGGCCGGGTTGTAGCCGCCGTAAGGAAAACCGCCCTGCATAGCGGCAGCAGCTCCCCACATGGGCTGTTGAGGGACGCCGCCCATCATGGGACCGCCAGCGTGGTGTCCTCCGTGGCCGCCGAATCCGTGATTACCGCTAAGATGCCGAAACGTCATAGTCAGTATCCTAAGCCGTGATGTGATGATGGTGATATAATCTGAACGGATACGTCCAAAAAGGTGGAGTGAGAGAGTCCGCCATCACTTACCGGTTCTTAGGCGTAGCGGTAGAGATTCTCATAGGTCTGTTACCGCAGTAAACACCCTGCATCTCAACCAAAGCTCGCTGCTGATCGTTCTCGTCGGAAAATCGCACAAAACCATAGCCTCGGCTCTGGCCAGACATGGCATCCGTCATAATCTTGGCGGACTTGCAAGAGGGAAATCGAGCCTGAAACAGAGAGACCAAGACGTATTCATTGACCTCGGGGCCCAGGTCGCCAACGAAGATGCTGTACTCGGGGCCGCGGTCGTCACTGCCGCTCAAAAGTGACTCGTTAGTCTCGGGCCCCACATCGCGTAGGTGCTTTCGTCAAAAACGAAAAAAAAAAAAGAAAAAGGGGAGGGGGTATTCGCCAAAGACAATTCTTGCCTGGAATTCAATCATGACTTACCGTCGGTCGACGAGTCCGCCGCCAGAGGCCCAATTCAGCTTGAACTGACGAGAGCTGTTGGGCACCGAAGTTCCGTTGAGCCCCAACGCCTTGGTTGCAGCGTCGGGGGACGAGAATTCGACGAAGCAGTAGCCGGCATTTCTATCCAAGCAAAAAGAGAAAAAAACCCGGTTAGCTGATTGGAAGTCCAAGCTTTGCTCTTTCCTCTTTCTTCCACAAGCTCCTGCCACATAAACTTACCCAGAATTCTTGTCTCGGATTACCTTGACGTTGACCGTCTCGTTAGCAGTAGACGCAAAGACGCCCTTGATGAAGCTCTCATCCATCCAAGGCTCAAGCTCGCCCATCCTTGAAGTGATGTTAGCACCACATTTCTTCTTTTATTTCCGCACCAAGCGGCCATTTTCAGCTATACCGCTATTCCTTACCAAAGAGTGGTCTTGGCCTGGTCGCCTACAATACCAGATGGAGAGGGGACGACAGCCATATCAGGTGCAGGGGGGGTTCCGTTGGGAAAAGACATCTTGGGTATTGAGACGGACGTAAGGAGAATCCTGAGACGTTAAGGCTGTGACGCAGTTAGGCATCTATGCATTAACAACAATCGAGCGTAGATGAGGACGAACAAGTTCCAACGAAATTGGAACTACGACCGCTGCCAGTAAGTGCGTTGGTCCGCAGCAATTGTTGCATTGTACTCACAGATAGCAAAAGGGACAAGAAAAAGATCTTCAGAGGAATACAATCGTCAGATCCTATTGTTTTTGTCAGCGAATTTACGGAAAAACAACCACCGGGAGCCCAAGATCCATGTGGGAACTATTGCAGTCCCAATAACCAGGACACACCCACCAGAAGGTCACAACAGAAGGCAAGCTGTCCAAAGGATGTAAATATCGTCGAACCGAAACGGAAACCGTAAGCGAGTCGAGAAAGGTGTTATCCAGACTAAGTACAGAGACTTCCTAATGTAGTCTTAAAGACAAGAATCTCAAGACGCCGTCACGCCACGTGGAAACTTTCTCAAGTGAATGCTGGAAGAATCCGAATAATGTCGAAGCGCCAAAACAAGTGACTCGTGCGTCAAAGTACAGGGTGCGAAATGTGCGTAAAAAGAGATCGTGAACAAACGTAAGTCCTATCGAGAATTCCGAGGGATCGTGATGAAACACTTGAAACGCTCTCGAAATCAACAGAAACCTGTGCTACATGATCAGCATTCGATCCAATCGTCGAGTTTAACCCTGTTAATGTGTCGGTTTTCATTCCCCAGGTTTTCGGTTCGGACGACTGTTGATATTTGCGCTTTCCCTGGTTTATTCATGATGAGGTGGTCTGGCAACGGAAGACTGGATAAAGGTCAACTTGCACCAATCGCGACCGCAAATATGCAGAGCGCGCTGCAGTCGTGTGCTATGCCACTCCACTGAAGTCCTCCCCCGATGAGTGCTTGTCTTCAGCACTAACGCTTTGGAAACTGAACGGCTGGCGTGATATACAAGTATAGTCGCCAGGAAAAGCCGCATTGGAATGGCGTATACATGGTGATATAGATGAATCAACACAAGCAAGCATCGCGCAGGCCGCTAGCTGACCGCTTTTGACCACAACAGCCACATTGGGCCTTATTGACTAAAGGACTCAATGGCGGTAGCGGTTCAGGGCACGTTGCAGAATATGTTCTCGCGGGATAATTTGTGTTGCGCAGTATGGTGCAAGAGGTCAACTTCGCCCAGGACTATGGGAAGTAAGCGCCTTGCGTCCACCCACTTGGTGAGCATCTGCGACACCTGAAAAAGCTGGCGACGACAATCCAATCATGGCCCAGGACAAAAAAAATCTCCGACCACCAAAAAAAAAAAGGTCGAAAGCATTGAGCCCGGAAAGATAACAACTCGAGTTGACTGATGACCGCGGCGGCAAGCTACCGACAAGCGAGTTGGATATAATTGGCACAGTCGGTTTCGTCATCGTCACGAGTTGGTCGAGAATGCGATCGAGGATGGAAGATGGACTCGCGCGAAGCCACGTCGTCCGAGAGCGAAAGAGCCGGGGGAAAATAACGGTATGTCGGGCGAAATGAGATGTAGAGAAGAATACTTACTTTTAGGCGCCGGCAAAAACAACCGAAACTCTGGGCCAATGTCCGAAACACGCGCAAAGGGAAGAGTAGTGGAAGGTAATGGGGAAGTGAGGTGAAGAAAGGAAAAAAAAAATCAAGTCGCAGCAGGGCGGGCACGAAAGGCGAGCTTTTTTTTTTTTTTTCGTCGACGAAGCCGACGGGGGCTAGCAAGACACGCGTGTGTGCGTGTGTGTGTGGCCCTCGATCCGGATTGGACCTGGCTGGCTGGCTAGAGCAGGCTTCCATCTTCTGTGGGCTTCCGTCATGAAAAGATACGGCGCTGAGTGTCTGTAGAACCCAGCTGGGGCTTTGGGGGACCAGACACCGGGGAGGCCCCCGCCCAAGTCCCGTCACCTGGTCCATGTCAGCTCAGAGCGAGCCGGGCAGGAAACATTGAAGCGCATTGGTCATGTTGGGGCCTTGTGGGGCTCCCACCAATGTTGGGATCCTTGGGGATGGGTTGGCAGCAACGGCCCAGCCAGAATGATGAGAGCGACATCTGGAGCGACCTAATTGACCAGGCACTAGTGGTAGATACGGTGGCTCCATGTCGGCACTTTGGTGGACGGCGCACGCTAAGTCGTGTCACTGTGTGCTGGCAGAGCAGGGACGGGCGCTGAAACAAAGCAGCTTTAGAAACTACTAGGTACTTTAGGTAAGTACTTAAGCAGAAGCAGGCACTCTCTAGTCCCCTCTTCACATGCAGGTACCCAAGTATGGGGTACTTGCCGCTCAGGTAGCGACTAGGTGCCGCGCACGCCCAACCTGCACAAACCATGGAGGTCGAGGTCTCTCTCTGCCTGCTGTACAAACATGAGGTCTGTCTTCTGGTCTTCGCAGCCACCATGGGACATCGGTCACCGACTTCGGCTCAGTGTCAGTGGTGAGTCAATGGTGACACTCGATTGTCGTGTGCGGTAGGGTGCGCCAAACCGCCGGTGGTTGACTCACGAAAGACTCTCGAGTCTCCCGTGGATGACGAAACACGAACGGGAAGCAGGACTCGCCTCGCCGGTGACGCGCAACACAGTTAACGAAGGAATCCATCGCAACGACGACAATGGGCATTCGAATGCCCTGCTCCTTGATTGTGCCCGTACTGTGCTGCATGCTGCACGCCGCATCCATGAAGGAATGGCTTGCATCTCTGCTCAGGCCACACAAGGCCGCACAAGGCCGCACAAGGCCAGCACGGGCTGCCAGCGGAGGAACATTGAAGTTGAGCGCTCCAGATGTCCAGATGTCCGTCCCCTCTCGCCGAAATTCGGGGGCGCGTGAGCCCAAATTGTGGTGAGCTACGGGCACCGGGCACCGGGCAATGGACATGGCCATGGCCATGGACTCCCGAGAGAAAAAAAAATCCAGGATACCCAGAGACCTCCCTTCGTTTTAGTGGATGGGTAGTAACCTCCGATGCGACAAGCGAGGCTAGTACAGTTTGTCCCGGCCGAATGAAGAGAAAAGGGGGGGCAGCTTTGTGGGATTCGCAGTGTGCAGTTTGCAATTTGGCATCGATTTCTACTCACTCATGATAAGCGAGCCGGGTTTTTGCCCACATCCCGCTTGCAGCTACGAGGATGGCATGTAGATACAGAACTATAAGGTAAGTACCTAGGTACCTGCCTACATACTACAACGTACAGTTACCATGCGCCCCTTCCAGTGGCCGTGTCAAAGCAACTTGGACGATAACAGTGCTGGAGTACACGTCTCATTGTCCATCGCGGATACTCCTCTCAAGGTGGCTGGCACTAGCAAAGCCTATTTTTCTTCTTCCTTTTTCCGCTCCGTGCTCCTTGTGGTTGTGGCGTGCGGCAAACCAGCAACCGCACAAACGGGCTGGTGCACCGGCCAGAGGAGAGTCACAGTATCGGACACGGTAAACTCACGGACAGGCAAGAGGTTAATGGAAGAGCTTCTCGGTTTGTTTGGTTGTTTGTTTTTTTGTTACGAGGTGGTTGTTGATCAGAACCTGGCGTGCCTTTTTTTAAAAAAAAAAAAAAAAGAAAAAAGAAAAAGAAAGAAAAAGAAAAAGAAAAAAAATCAACATTTTATATTGGAACACCACAAGGAACGAACTTCACGTCCTGCAAGGATCACCAGCGTGGCGTTTTCTTGCAACTGACTGGCTTGTCGGCCACTGCAAATGGACAGGGAAGGCACAGCGCACTATGCCACTGCCTATCCAGTATCCACTCTGGTGGCTCCCAAAAGGGCGTTACGAGGGAATGACGATGCGTGATGACCGATGGGACCAGGGCTGAGTCCTGACAGTGGCCGTGTTTGCGACAAGAATCTTGTCTTCCCGACGGCACCTAAAGGAGTGCAAAGAGTGCGTGGAACAGGCCAAAGGAAAATGTATTACACGCTGGCATGTAATAAGTGTGTACTAGTATGTACATGTATATAGTACGGTGCAATTGCCAGTCGCTCAGTCCAAGCTCGTCAACTAAAACCCTGCTGCAGGCCGCGGCCCGCCGCCTTCCGCTTTCGTCGGCCTCGAGTTTCGCAGAAGAAGCGAGGTTCGGTTCAGGTCAGCTCAGCTCAACTCAACTCAATTCCATCCAGTTCCATCCAGTTCCGTCCAGTTCCGTCCAGTTCCGTCCCGCAATAGCCTCGTCCGTGCTCGTGGCCTCACTTGCGCCGCTGTAGCCTCTGCTGCGTCTGGTCTGTGTAACAAGTGCACTTGCAGAGGTCGAGAAGGAATGTTCCGCGCTTCGCATATCGGCTGCCAGATCTGCCGCCCAGATCCGCCGCCAGAGAGAGCTCCTAGCTTGAGACAAGCGAAAAGACTGGCCCTGGAAGGGGCCTGGAAGGGGGCCTGGAAGGGGAAGGGGACCAGGGAGGGATCCTTTTTACAGCCCGGTGCGATGACCCAACCCATTGCGCACACGCTGCATACTTGTACGTACATGCTAAAGTATCTGTGTACAGGGGCATGTATACGTAAAACCGTGTCTACATATGCACATATCAGGTGGCATGCACATACGCGGTATGAAATACAGCAGTGCATATATTTGAATATGTGCACTGTGTGCGTTGCCAGGAACCTTACTCGAGCATTGCATGCATGTACTGTACATGCATACCTACAGAAGAGGACAGAAAGACGAACGGCAACACACGTGCGCACCATTTATTCACTTTTTCACCGTCCTGCTTGGTCTTGGGGATGGCCAGGATGGCCAGCCACTTGCCCTTGCATGACGCTCCGATTCAGAACACCCCAGGGCCCAGGCTGGCTGTTGTACGTGGGATGCCGATATGGGAGGCGCTACGTTGGCCAATGCATGAAAAACAGACTTTATTTTATTTCACTCTACATTATGTTGTCCTGCTTGTGCACCTGGCTTAGGTACCAAGTACGTTGATGAATGCTGGGTATTTGATTATTTTCAGATTTGGGGTAAGGAGGTACGTAAACGGTATGTGCACCACCCTTCATCTAGCGACTTGGTTGTTTTGTATCAAAGCGGCGGGCCGTGTCTCACCAAGGACGGGGTCTCGGGGTAATTACGCCGACTCGAGTGGTTTTCAGATGGGATTAAAAGAAAACGAAAAAGAAAAAACTAAAAGAAAACTTGGAGTGTTGAATTCTTAGCAGCCGTATGTACTATGGGCCGATGTACGTGCAGCAGTCGGATGCAGCAAGTTCGGGAGACGCCGAGACGCGCTCTAAAGCTCTGGTCAACGATGTTTATATATATATATATATATATATATATATATATATATATATATAACCATATCTGATTCCGACGCGTGTTCATCATGCTTATGAATCCGTTCCGGTGAAGAAGCCGTCACCATTGATCACGATCAAAGAAAAGATAAGGCGGGAAGGAGCAAACAACGAAGGTAGGGTATGTATGCGTGTGTGTGAAATGGTAGTCAACTAGACTGGACTAAAACATGAACACAGGCAAAAGAGAAAGAGAAAGAGAAAAAAAAAGGGAAAGGAAAAAGAAGAAACCACATTAAATACCAAGCAATCCTGGATGTTCTGCTTCTGCAAGGTTCATGCACTCCACATGCCAAACCACGTCCAGCAAAGCAAAACCTGTCCCGTTGTGGCATTTCTCGCGGAAATCCAACAGTCATGCCGTCCGTGGTGTCTTTTCTCCTGTCGTGGCGGACGGGCGGTGAAAATAAAAATAAGAAATACCATACAAAAATAGTAAAAGAAAAATTAAGAAGAAAAAATATGAACAAATACAATAAATACAAATAAATAAACAACTATTTTATTTAGAAATTACTTTTAAACAAAGAGAAGTCCTAATCTTGGACTAAATCGGCTTCATGTCTTGCACGTAGACATGTGTACAGAAAAAAGTGCCTGTAGTTGAACTGTAGTGCATCTGTGCTGGCGAATGGCAGGCGCTCAGCTGCAAGGGAGCTTTCATTTCATTCTGCCCATTTGGTAAGCCGGTCCCGTCTTTTTTTTTCAGTCTTTTTTCAGTCCTTTTTCAATCCTTTTGACCTCGAGAACAATAATGTGGCAATGAGAATGGGGAAATGGCAGATCTTCTTTCTGATCCCTGACTCATCAGGAGTCCTGAGTCTGGCCTTATCGCTTGACCGCCTTCGCCGTTTGATGGCCAGCTCAGAGAGCTAGCAGCCGCCCTTGCTTAGTCATGCCAGGTATCGGCATTGCGTCACCCGACTGGCTGGTCCCAGACTCGAGCAGTCGAGAGCTGGCCTAGAGCTTCAGCCGCCAGCGAATCCAGTCGCATCGTCGCTCACGTCGTCATGGTAAAGGTTGCCTGCGTTTCGTGATTGTGTTTGCATATAGCGTAGGGCTCGATGACATTGCTACTGTTCTGATTTCCTTGTCGTTCGCACTTTTTCTATTGGCGCAGCGTCAGATTTGGGGTTTTCTTTCTTCCTCTTTTCCAGTCCACAATCCTTCACGTCCGCACCACCTCTCGAGCCTCGATTCTCGAGAGCTCTCCTGTGCCTGAGCCATGTCCGCGGCATCAACCGAGCAGCGCGAACTGCAGCTGGTGGAGAGTGTTGAGTTCAAGATCTTGGGGGTTGCCAACAAAGAAGACAAGCTCCATGAGCTGCTTCAGCGGTACTTGGCGCCACTGATATTGAAGGCCGCGAGTGAGCATGCTTCCGTCCGAGCAAGAGTAAGGACATTCGTTGGCTTGGCATCGTGCTCTTGGTTTTCGTGGAGAGCCACAAGTTAACTGGTAAATAGATTATTCAGATCCTTGCTAGGTTGAAGACCTTTATTCAATCCCCAGAGTATGTCGATTGCTCGTCTCTTTTTTTCTTCTTTTTTCCCTCTGACTTTGACTCGAAATTAAACAACCATGCAGCAGCAGCTGACCTTGATATCAAACCTTAAAAGGATTGTGTTGCCCGTCAAAGCCTTACTCCAGCAATACAAGTCCAATGACTCGGTTGTCATCAAGCAGTTGGACTTGTCTTTTGTTATGCATAGCCTGGACAGGTTAGAAGTCCATGATAGGAGAGATCTCATCCCCATTGCCCTGGCCGGCTTTTCAAAGGATGAGGGACAGCCGAGAGCGGCCACCATGTTCAACATCATCCTGAGACTGCTGCTTGACGTCCGGATTCCTCCGCGAGGAAGCACGGAGGATGCGGCTTTCCGATCCTCTCTCGGCCTCACAGATGACGCCGACGCTCAGTTTCTGGCCAGAGCCCTCGGCATCTTTCTGCGCCTACGTACGCCGTCGGGAGATCTGTCGTTGGCCCAGTCTAATCCGGCACTCTCCCCAACCGAGATCGGCCTCTTCCCCGCCGAGTCTCCGGACAACGACAAAATCTTCAGGAGGATCACGGAGCTCAAGTCAAAAATCATCACACTGCTGGCCAGTGGCGCGTTTACGGACGAGGAACGTTTTCTGCCGGCGCTTTTTGCTGCCTCGGGTTTCGACAATCGAGTAGCATCCACGGCAGAGGAAATCATCAAACGGAGCACTGTGTCTGTCGAGGACGAATCGCTTGTCAAGCGTCTATTCTTTGCGCACTCGCAGCTGCCAGCACCCTACCGCACTCGCATCCTTGCCATCCTGTCCAGGTCAACGGTTGCCACGACCATGTCGGACAGCATCATGGCCGTTGTCGATCTTGATTTCTTGCCGCAAGGCCCCATGCAGCCAGCCAGTGCCTTGGAGCGAACCAAGCTGCACAAGTCTCTGTTTCAATTCCTGGCGTGGGTGGCGCAAATCGGTCCTTCCAAATCCGACTTCACCATTGGGGCGCCTCTCATCCAGGCCATGCGATCCTACATACAAGGCCAAGGATGGCCAATCCCGCAGCAGACGTCAAACGACGACGTGGCGCTGCGCTCCAGAGCTTACGAGACGATTGGCATGGTGGCCAGAAGTGCGGATATGCCAATCGAGGAACGCTTTGACTTGGGCGCCTGGCTTTTCCGGTCCCTGTCAGAAGATAACACGGCCGAGGCTGTGGTGAATATTGACGGTGCACTGTCTAGCCTGACTGCAGCCATCCCCGCCAGTACGGGAGCGGGGAATGATGAACTGAAACTCATGCTCCTGAAATACATGTCGTTGGCTGATGAGCCTCCTGCAGTGCGCAGTACGAGGCACGCTGCCGTAAAGTGGGCGAACCAGTGTCTGCCTTTTTCGGACGTTCTCGGTCGGTGGATCGACATCTTGGCTATCGCAGGTCGACAGAATGAACGTAACGATGTCATCGAGCAAGGTCACAAAGGTCTCGACCCATGGACATATTATGCCCACATGGACACTACGCCGCAACTACCCGATTGGAAGGATATGACGATGACCTTATTTGGCTCCGAAATCCATCCCCAGGGGCCCGTCGAGCAAGCGGCCAGTAGTCACAAGACAACAAATCCTCCAGATAATGTCGTCTTCCAGAACTTTCAGGGCTCGCGGATCCTGGCTTTTCCAGTGGCCCTTCGATATATCAAGCAACTGATGCTTCTCACCGCCCTTGATGATTTTGAGGTCAAGCCGGACTGGATGCAAATTCTCGATGCGCAAATCACAGCGGATGTGGATACCAGAGACAAACTTCGCGCTTACTTGCGGTCTGTTGATAGTGCATACATCGTGTTTTATCTAAAAACATGTCTTAGCGGCGCCTTCGTCCAAGGCTCTCCGATAGTGGAAGAGTGTCTCCGCTGCTTTGTCCAGGTCGCTTCGTGGACGCCCGGTGGCCCCATTGGCTATCTCACGGATGCGAGCACCAATTTACTACCGCTGATCAAGTCCAATACCAAGGAGATTCGATTCCTTGCTGCCAAGGCCTTTGGCATTCTCGCCGCACATCCTTCAAATAGCTCCGAGTCCGTTGAAAATTGGGTCATGACTCTGCGGTCTTTGTTTGCCAGCGCCGAAACTCTTGTTGGCGCCGAAGCAAATGCCGCTGGAGGCGCCTTGCTTGCTTTTGGTCATCTGGTGTCCCGATGCGTATACTACGATAGAGTCTTCCCTGATCAGATAGAATATCCTCACCATCTTTTGCTGAAGGACGGCATGCCCGCTTCTCTCCATGAAGCAGCGTTGGAAACCTTTTCTCAACTGTGGACGGCCCAGTTGGCCATTCCGTCCGCAGAAGGGGACTATTCCGTGACCAAAGTCATCGACAAGCTTTCGTCGGATGCGAAAAAGCTGAATGAGAAAGCCATTGCTGCGTTAGGAGGCCTCGCCATGGGGTTGGAGCAAGACGATTCGGTCGCGGACAAGACTACCGATCCACTCCCCGGCACGCTCGGCCATATACTCCAGACTCTCTTTTCACTTCATGAAATCAAACGTGTAGAGGTTCAGTTTACGGTGGGAGACGCCATCACGTCCGCCGTGGCAAGGTGGGAATCGAATAGCGTAAAGCTGAAAATGGACGTTGCAGCCAGGGGCGTGGCATATCGCACGAGTGCACGTGGCGGTTGGGTGGATCAGGTTGTCAAGAAACTGCTGCAAGATTGCAAGGCAACCAAGCCGTCGCTCTTGAAAGCCTCTGGAATCTGGCTCTTCTCCATGGTCCAGTTCGGTTCCCACCTCAGCCAGGTGCAAGGACGGCTTCGAGAGGCTCAGGCCGCGTTCATGAGACTCTTGAGCGCCCGAGACGAGCTGGTGCAGGAAACCGCTTCCCGCGGCTTGTCGCTGGTCTACGAACGGGGCGATGCAGATCTCAAGTCTGCACTGGTCAAGGATCTGGTGTCAGCCTTCACGGGCAGCGGAACGCAGCTTAAAGTAGACCAGGAGACGGAGTTGTTCGAGCCCGGCGCGCTGCCCACCGGCGAGGGCAGCTCCGTCACGTCGTACAAGGACATTGTCAGTCTGGCCAACGAAGTGGGCGATCAGCGTCTCGTCTACAAATTCATGTCCTTGGCCGCCAATGCCGCCACATGGTCCACTCGGTCCGCGTTTGGCCGCTTCGGGCTCAGCAATATTTTATCCGAGTCAGAAGTCGATCCTAAGCTGTACCCCAAGCTGTACAGATACCGCTTTGATCCCAATGGTAATGTCCAGCGCTCAATGGACGATATTTGGAAGGCGCTGGTCAAGGACTCCAACGCAACGATCGAAGCGCATTTTGACGCAATCGTCCAGGATCTTCTCAAAAGCATCCTGGGCAAGGAATGGCGGGTCCGAGAAGCGAGCTGTGCTGCCATTTCTGATCTCATACAAGGCAGGCCGTTTCCTCAGTATGAAAAGTATTACCGAGACATCTGGACCAACGCCCTCAAAGTATTGGACGATGTCAAGGGCAGCGTGAGAGAGGCGGCACTCAAACTGTGTATGACGCTATCGAATAGTCTTGTTCGACAACTCGAGGAAGGCAACCACGTGTCTGCCGCTCAGTCCATGATGAAAGAGGCTTTGCCATTCTTGTTGTCGGACAAGGGGGTGGAAAGCTCGGTCCAGGATGTACGGCTATTCGCAACAATCACAGTCATGAAGATCGCCAAGCATGGTGGCAAGGTGCTGAAGCCCTTCATCCCTGTCATGGTCCCTCAGCTGCTTGGTTTGTTGAGCACCATTGAGCCTGAGCAGATCAACTACGCGTATCAGCGCGCGGGGGAAGCAAGCCGAGACAAGATTGACAAGATCCGCTCGCAAATGGTCAATCAGTCGCCAATTTCGGAGGCCATTGAGAATTGTCTGCGCTTCATCGACGCTGATGTCATGGCAGATTTGGCGCCAAAATTCGAGTCCACGATCAAGTCTGCGATCGGCATGCCCACCAAGATTGGATGCAGCAGGGTCATCACCACACTGGCGACCCGTCACGGCAGCGACATTCAGCCGATAGCAGGCAAGCTGCTACAAATCCTAGAGAAACAAACCATGGACAGGAACGACGAGGTCAGTCAAGCGTACGCCAGAGCGGCCGCTTACATGATTCGTGCCGCCCCCGATGCCGGCAAAGTGCGCTTCTGTGAGAAGTTTGTCAATATGTACTTTCAAGCAGAGGACGAGAGTCGTCGGCAAAAGGTCGCAGATGTCATTGTGTCCTTGGCCAAGGTCTCGCCCGACCATTTCAATGCTCAGGAGACGATCCTGTTGCCGTTTGCATACCTTGGTTCTCACGACGTTGACGAGTACACGGGAAAAGTGTTCAAAGAGGTCTGGGACCAGCACGCAGGGAGTAGTCGCACGGTGACACGCTACGTCCGCGAAATTGTCAGCTTGGTACATCGTTGCCTGGAGACGGCGCAATGGGCGCTTCGTCACACTGGTGCCTTCACAGTGGCTGCCATGGCCGCGGATGTGGCCAACGCGAGTGAGGCTACGGGGTCCATCGATGAGCTCAATGCCAAGGCCATCTGGCCAGCGTTCGACAAGGCCTTGGCGTTGAAAACGTTTTCGGGAAAGGAGAAGCTTCTTCAGTCGTATCCCAAGTTTGTGGAACGAGGGGATGCCATCTGGAAGTCCGACAGTGCCGCGTCCGCTCAAATGAAGAAGATTGCCATCCGAGAAGCCAAGCGGAACAATGACGAGTATCGGCCGCATGCATTTGTGTGTCTCTGGAAGTTTGCCAGGGCTCGTCCGGACCTCGACATGCTGAAAGACATTGCGGACATCGCCACCCCTTACCTCGACGACTTCAAGAACGAAGACAAGATGGATGTGGACGCCAAGGAGAACCAAAAAGAGGACACACCGTCGACGACGGCCAAAAATGCCTTCGAGGCCGTTGCTCGCGGCTATGCGCGATGCAAAAGCACCGACCTCAGAAGCTCTCTCGGAGAGATTATCAACGTGCTGAGGCCCTATCTGTCTCATGCGAAATTCGGCTTCATCAAACGAGAAGTATGGTACGGATGCGTGCACGACCTCATGAGCGACGCAATCCAATTCGGGAGCGCCATGGATCCCTCACTACCCTCAGCATATGGAGGTTCAGGCCTCGTGGCCTCGTACACGAATAGTCTTGACATCGAACAAGGAGAAACGGGCACCGAGCCGCAGCGACTGGAGAGGATCAAGGCCTTGTCTCAAATCGTAGAGGCGAGGAACAAGGGCGTATTTGGACCGGCCGACTTGCCGCATTCGTTGGAGTCTGTGATACAAGGGGCTGTGAGGGAGGAGAGATCACTGGATGTGCAGAAGGCGTGGACGGCGGTGTTGGCAGAGGTTATGCAATCTCGGGGGTAGTCCTGTATAAAGCAAGGTGACGAGAATAAAGGAGGAATACATACATTCATACATATATATATGTATATATATATGTATATATTATGAGGACTGGTTAAGCGACTTTACTTTTATTTACCTTTTCTTTTTTCTTCGTTTTTCTTTTTTCCCATCTTTTTCCTATCTTTTTCACTCCTTTTCTTTTTTTCTTTTCTTTTTTTTTTTTTT
>SRPW01000633.1:0-17927 GCA_018360225.1 Claviceps pusilla | reverse complement strand
TAAAGGATATTATCCTTCTCTTAGTTCTATATATAGTGTATAGAAAAGCCCTTAATAATAATACTAAATATACATTAGTTTAGCATTACTTTTAGACTAAAAGCAGTGCTAATTTAGGCTATATTATTAGTATAAGGCTTAGTAGTGTCCTAGAATGTAATTATAGTATTGCTACTATAAAGGCAATACGCTGCTATAGTAGTATTAGTATTAATAGCTTAGTTAATAGTAATAATAGTTTCTTTAGGTAAGTAGTTTTATATAGCTTTAGTTATTATATTATTTTTAATAATAGTTTTATAGTAAATATAAGGTAGTACTACTATTATTATAGCTTAAATCTATTAAATAAGTAGTTAGGTAATACCTTTAATAGTAATACTAGCCTAGCTTAAGGCTATTATATTTCTAGTGCTAATAGCTTTCTTTATTACTTATTTAATAACTTCTTTTAAGTTTTTAACTATAATAAGCTTATTAAATAATAATAAGGTTAATACTATTAATATTTTAGTATAGGTTTAAGGCATAAGAAGGCTATATTAGGTATACATTAAGGCTATATTATTAATATAAAGAATAATATTTTATACACTCTTTAGTACTATAATTAGTATAAGTTTAGCTATTTTACTATATTTAATAGTAAAGTAGTTTAGTATTTACTTATATATAGGTAGTAGTATAGAAGTAACTTAGGGCATTATTAATATAAAGCTACCTTATTCTATAAGTAGGTAGTAATAGCTTTATATAAGGCTATAATTCCTACTATTAATATTTATTAGTATTGCCTTATTTACTATGCCTATACTTTAGTACTAATGCGCTATTAAAGATAGGGTAAAATAGATATAGCGATTCTTTTTCTACACTTTTTAAAAGGTTTAGAGTTAGTTCTATGTTGCTACTGTAGTGTGGGCGAATTTATAAAAAGTTTTCTTCCCTTATACTAAATATAAACTTCAAAGTTTAGGCTCTATATATATGAAATAAATAAACTATTTAATTTAATAATAGATTAAAGGCCTATTAAAGAAAAAAAGTAAAAAAAAAACAAATAGAACTTTCCTACTTATCTCTATAGAAGCTTGCTCTTCTATATATAAATTCTATACATTTCTTATTATATATCCCTAGCTTAAGGCTACACCCTTATAATTTTCTCTCTTCTTTTTAGCATTATCTAACTTATTAGTTAGAATACTCCTTAAAGGTTAGGGTTAATTAGGGGGCTGTAATAAATGCATTTACAGCTTTCTAAGCTAGATATATGTTATAAGCGTTAGTGTCATAGCCACCCACGATTATAGCTACCCATGCAGCAAACGTGTAGATAGCCTTAAAGGGCTAAGGTAGGCATAAAGAAATAAGGTATATTATAGCCTTACTATAACTTAATAATGCACTAAAGGGGTATATAAAAGAAGGAGAGAGAATATTTATATAAAAGGTTAGAGATTCATACCTTTAAGTATTACCCTTTACTTAGTAGCTATATTATTATATATACTTTATATTTTAGTTCTTACTTTATTAAGCTATTTTTTATAATTAGTTTTAATAATTAAATTTCTTTTTTCTTTAAGAATAATAAATTATTAACTAAACTAAAATATTTATTAAAAAAGTTACTTATTTAGCTAGCTATAACCTTATTATAATTTTATAAAAAGTAAATAACTTATTAAATATAATTAAAAAAAAAAGATATTTTATAACTATAAACCTTAATTTTATTTATATAAATAAATAAAAAACTAATAAAGAAATTACTTTTAATAAAAAGATTAAAAAAGTAGTATAGTTATTATAAGCTATTTATATAGCTTATAAATATAAAAACCCTAAGGCATTATATAAGTTTCTTAAAGAAGTTAACCTTATAAAAAACTATATAAGTAATAAGCTAAGTATTATTAATACCCTTAATATTAGTTATATTATTACCTTTAAGCTATAAGCTTACTTTATACTTATAGTGCCCTTTATATATATAAGATTTATAAAAGCTTAACTTAAAATACTTATATATAAAAATAATACCTATAAAACCTTTTAAAACTTTTTATTAAACTTATATATAATATTTACTATAAACCTTTATATATTCTTAAAAAATATAGCTAAGATAGTATATATCAGTAATTACTTTATTAATAATATAAGGTATTAATAAATATAATATATTATTACTAATAGCTTTATAAACTTTAAAGAATATACTTAAGTTAAATTTATAAAATAGCTTAAAATAAAAACTATTAATAAAAATATATATTACTTAAAAACTATTAAAGTATTAATAAATCTTTAATAAAATAATAAAATATTATTTTAAACCTTTTTTTAAAAGTAAAGTAAAATTAAAGCTAAGCTTCTTAAGCTTATTTTAAAATACCTTTAAATTTATATATTTCTTAATAGCTTTAATTTTATTATTAAAAAATAAATATTAAGCTAAAAGTTTTTATAAAACTAGCATTACCTTTAAAAATAAAGTTAAAAAGTAAAAGTTATTAATAAAGAAATATTAAATAATTAAAAGCACTTAAGCTTATTAAAGTATAAATAATAAAGGTTATACTTTTTTATAATAAGCTAAAAGTAATATAACTATAAACCCTTAAGTAATAAAAATATTAATAATATTTAATATTATAAATACTAAAAAAATAAGTATATTTTCTTTAAATACTTAAAACTAAATTATATTATTTATAAAAGTAATAAATATTTTATAAGCTAATACTAACTACATTATAAAAACTTAATACTTTAAAACTTAAATATAAATTAATTGTAATTAACTTTAATAACCTTTAAAGCTATATATTCTTTATAATAAATATCTTTTATAAAATAAATATTTTGATTATTAATAAAGTAAAAAAATATAAAAAAATAAATAATAAAATAAAAATAAAAGTATTAATATAAGAAAATTACTATTAAATAGTGATAAAAGTACTATTTAACTTAAAAGTAAAGAGATAAATGATTTATTTAAGAATATTAAATAAAAAAAACTAAATAAATATAAAAGTAAATACTATATTACTAGCTAATACCTTTAATGAAGTATTTAACTATAGAAATATATTAAATAAGTTAGTTAGTATTATTAATAATATAAATTATAATAAAATATTTTAAGTTTACTACTATATTACTAATATACAAAAGAATATACTCTTAAGTTTAAATTAAGTAAAGAACTATAAGCTATAAATTTTATTTTAAAATAATAAAACTTAGTAATATTTAATAATATAAAAGTGCTTTATATTTACTAAGTATATAAAGTAAATTTACTATAAAAAGAAAAATATAATAATATTATTAGTATTAGCCTTAATATAAGTTAAGGAAATATAAAAAAATAAGAAAAGTAAAGTTAACTTATAAATAAAAAAAATAATATAATAAAACTATAAATAAATAACTAAAATAAATACTATAAGCTACTAAGTAGTAATCTAGCTAAGAAAGCATTATTAAAAGTATATAAAGACTTTATAAATATATTTTTAAAAGAACTTATAGGCTAGCGTTTAGCTTTAAAAGAATAAATATATATCATTAAATTAATTAATAATAAAATACCTCCTTAAGGACCTATTTATAACTTTATAAAGAAAAAGCTATAAGTTTTTTATAAATACTTAGTAAATATATAATAAAAAAAGTAAATTTAATAGTTAATAAATCCCTTAAGTGCTTTAATTTTATTTATACTAAAAAAAAAGTTAGCTAAAGCTATATATTAACTATTATAGCCTTAATAAGATTATAAGGAAGAATAAAGCTCTGTTACTATTAATCTTAGAAATCCTTAACTAATTAAAAAGAGTAAAGATAGTAATAAAGATCAACTTAAAAAATGTATACTATTAGCTATATATTTATAAAGGTAATAAGTAAAAGATAGCATTTTACTATTAATATAGGCACTTTAAATATTTTATAATACCTTTTAGCTTTATAAATATACTAACTACCTTTTAAAAATATATTAATAATATACTTAAAGGGCTTGTTAACACTGTCTATAGCTAAACTGCCTCTTTCTAAGCGGCGTCATACTCTGCAGCCTATCCACAAGTCAGCACTGCACTAGCACTACACTAGAGCCGTGGCTGCGCCGCCCCTTACTTATATGAATAGCCTCTCTAGAGGTATAGAGATTCTATATATTTATAACTTACTTAATAGTCTTTTAGTATAAAGTAATATTTAGATTTAGCTATAGTACTAATTAGCTCCTACTTAGCTACTAATATAAATAATAAGTATAATACTTATATTTAAATAAGTCTTTTTTACTTTTATATACTTAAAGTATATATTATTAATACCTACTTAAATTAATAATAAAAGTAATATAAATCTAAAGAGAGTACTAACCTTTAGTACTATAGCACTATTTTATAATATTTTTAGCTTATATTAAGTAAGTTTTATAAAGCTAAGCCTATAATTAGCTTAGTTATATATAAATTAGTAGTAGTAGTATGTTAAAAAAGGATTAATACTTACCTTAAGTATAAGAATTAATTTATTTATAAAGGTAAAAGGTATTTTTAATAATACTATAGTTAGTTAGAGATAGTAATAAAGTAGTATTATTATAAAAATAAAAATAAAGGTATAGTTATAATAAAAGTAATAAATAAAAAAGAAAGAAAAAAAAAGGTTAAAAATAAAAGAAAAAAAGTATATATATTTCTTTCCCTTATATAATTAATAATTAGCTAATAGTTAATTTAATAATAGCTAGCTATTAGCTAATATAGCTAATACTATAAAGGTATAAAAGCTAGAGAGAGGTCTTAGGTAAAGGAGTAATAATTTAAGGAAATTAGCTAAAAACTAATATAAAAAGTAAACTAAATACTTAAAGTAACTTATTATAATATATAAACTACCCTTAAAGGTATTTTATAGTATTACTATGCCTTTATTAACTTAGTTTAATTTCTATTTTATACTATATACTTTTCTATAATATTAATTAAGTTTAGCTAGTAGTGCACTACTTTCTATAATTAAAATTAGTATAAAGTAACTATAGCTTTACTATAGAACCTAAAAAGGTTATATATAGGTTTTCCTCCCTTTACTAGGGTTTTTCCTATATAGTTTAAGTAGCAGTAGTACTAGAATTAGGCTAACAGCCTAACTAGAGTAATGTAATAATAACACTATCTATATATTATTACCTTAATAATATCTTAATTTATAGTAGTAACCTAGTAGTATATAAGGAATATATTAAATAAGTTTTATAAAAACTTTAGGAAGCTAAGCTTTATACTAATCTTAATAAATATAAATTTACTATAATATATGTTAGCTTCCTTAGCTTTATAATAACACTAAATAGAATTAAGATAGAGCTTAAATACATGAAAGTAAAAGTAAAGTAGCTACTACTTTATAGCGTATTAAATATTTAGTGCTTTTTAGAGTTTATAGGTGTTACGGTCCGTTCCCAGAGGCGGAACCCACCTTACAAAAGGGGGTTTCCGCTGCGTTTAGCTGGAGAAAGACAACTTTAACTATACATACACTTAACCACCTACCTATGACTTAAGTGTTCCTTCTCTTTATAACTTTATAACGTACCATACCTATTATATAAGTACCCCTAATTTATATATAATATCTAGTATATAATAAGTAGTAGTAATTACTATTTCTTTTATATACCTATTTACTATATAAAAGCTAATAATAAAAACTATAAACCTTATATTAATAATAGAAGAAAACTAGTAAAGTCTACCTATTAGCCTAAATTCTCTAATTACTAGCTTTATTACTAAAACTTAACTATAGTCAATCTATTGTTTTTAAGCTTTCCACTAAAACTTCTCTAACCTTAAAAATAAAAAAAGATTGTTTTTATTATAAAAATACATTAAGAACCTTTAAACTCTTACTAAATACTAATATATTAATAGTAACCTCTAGATTTACCTAAAGCCCCTAACTATTAAGAGATTTATTTATTAGAACCCTATAGATTTTATTGTAGTTAATACTAAGTAAAAAACAGTAAAAGATATTATTTATAAAGTAAAGCTTAAATGCCTCTTTAAATAAGTAAATCTAGTATTAGAAAATAAAACTACTATACTAAAGAATAGCTTAAAACGCTTAGAAAACACTAATAATATAGGTATATATAATATTCCTAAAGATAAGTTAATAGGAGACTTAGTAAGTATAGAAATTAGGGGACCTTTACAGACCCTAAATATTTTATTTTATACTAAGGAAAATAATGCCTTTTTATAGAAAGGGGACTATATTAATACTAGCTTTTACTAAGAAACTATTCTAGAAATAAGAATCTACTTTTATATAATTTTTAGTATACTAAATCCTTTTTTAGAAGCATTATTAAATCCTATAGAAATTAATTAAAATAAAATAATCTCTTACTCCTTTAATAAATAGGTAGAATATATACTATTATTATTATTACTCTAGTTAGGCTTATAAGCCCAATACTAGTACCACCGCTACTTAAACTATATAGGAAAAACCCTAGTATAGGGAGGAAAACCTATATATAACCTTTTTCTATGTTCTATAGCAGAGCTATAGTAGCTTTGCGTTAGTTTTAATTATAAAAAGTAGTGCGCTGCTAGCTAAACTTAACTAGTATTATAGGAGAGTGTATAGTATAAGGTAGGAAACTTAAGCACTTAGCCTATTATATAGCTTCCTACTGCCTTTATACCTATACTATGCTAGGTGCTATATAGTATTATATCCTTAATATCCTTAGCTTATTAATCTTATAAGCTTTTTATAAGCTAAAACTAAGGGATATACTCTATTAAAATAAGCTACTTAATAAGAGTAGTTACTAGCTTATTATTTTTTAAAGCCTCCCTAACTTTATATTAGTTTTATACTAGGTATATATTTATATTAA
The DNA here is from genome assembly GCA_018360225.1 of Claviceps pusilla. Lineage (NCBI taxonomy): Eukaryota > Fungi > Ascomycota > Sordariomycetes > Hypocreales > Clavicipitaceae > Claviceps > Claviceps pusilla. The sequence goes on along the minus strand of SRPW01000633.1, from coordinate 10,978 downwards.
TAAGGTAGAGATAGTTAAAATTTTTATAAAATAATAAAATATAATAATAGTCTTTATTATTAGCTTAATAGCTATATATTAGTAATTCTACCTTAGGAATGCATTAGCTAAAAAGAAAGGCATTAAGTTTAATTTATTCTATATATATTTATATAAGCGCTATAGATTTATACTTAGTAAGGCCTAAGTAAAGGTAGATAACTTTAGTAGTAAAGGTAAAGTTAAAGTTAAGCTTTACTACTATATAGCTAATATAAGTTTAGTATACCTATATAGTAGTTCTTTTTTAGTACTAGTAGTCCTTTTATTTTAAAGTAAGTACTTTAGTTAAAGATAGTTTTAGTAGGTAGTTATAAAGCTAGTTTAAAAATAATATATAGTTTAGGTAGTTATTTTACTATAGTAAGTAGCTATATCCCTAGTGTATTAGTCTATATTAGAGTTAAGCTACTATTATAGTATATATACTATATATTTACTTAGCTATTCTATTAGCCTTTATTTATTAATAAAAACATAGTAAATAATAGTTAAGGTAAAAGTTAATTAAAGCTACTACTACTTTAGTTTTAACTAGGGTATATAGTATAGCCTTAAAGGCACTAGTTATTATTCTTAAGTACTTAATCTATTTAAAAATAAATACCTTAGCTATACTCTATACTTTACTACTAATATTAATAAAGGTATAGTATAATTCTATACTATATATAATAATGCTTTAAATAACCTATATATATAGGAGCTATATATTATATAGTAAGCATCCCTAAGTTAAAGCTACTAGTAATATAAAAGCAAGCTATTATTATAGTAGTTTTAACTTAACTTAGTTTTAATATACTTTTTAATAAAGTTTATAATAAACCTATACTCTAAGGAAGTAAGTAAATTAAATTAGTTATATTATATTAGTACTAAGCTAGACTAGTATTATAATAGTAGCGCGTTATTTAATAAAGTATATAAGTTTACTCTTTCCTAAGTTAAACTTAAGGCTTAATTCTTTAGATTACTTTTAATAAATTAATTATATAGTCTTAAGGCAGTTTTATATCTCCTTTACTATTTATTTATATACTAATATATTTATATTATTAAAAAATTCTATAATAAGCATAGATTATACTACTTAAAGCTTTATATATAATAGAGTAATATAAAGTAGGAATAAAATAAGAGAAATAAGTAACCTTTATAGTACCTCTATAGTTATAGGTAGAGGGCTTATAGATATATTATTAAAAAAGAAGCTAGCTATATATTTAGTAGTAAAGGAGTAGGTCTATGCTATAATCTATATAGGGATACTAGTAGTAATAAGGGTATAAGATAACTACTTATAATAAATAGTATTAAAGGCTACTAATATATTTAACTAAAGTAGTAATATAATACTACTATAGTGCTATACTACCTATACTAATTCTACTAAGATACTTAGCGTAACTTCTATTAATCTATCTACCTTATTATTTATTTATAGGTTAGGTAATGCCCTACCTAACTTAGCTATAAGGGTAAGCTAGCTTATTATTATTACTTTTAATACCTTTTTAATAATACTAAAAAGTAAAATAAGGCGCTAAGCTCCTGCCCTTTATTATTCTACTAGGGTTTTGCTTAGTTTATAAAGAATAACTATTTTTACCTTTTAAAATAAAGCTAGGTAATAACTAATATAGTAGTATATATTTAGTAAGTATATAAAGGTTTTAGCTAGAGGCTTACTATATACTTTAAGGTAGCTAGCTAAAAGTTTATTAAGTTTAAGTGCTTTTTAACTTACTAAGCTTTTAATAATATTATAGATTTTATTAGTATTAAAGTAATCCTCTATTAAGAATGTTATAGTATTAAGGTAGTTATTAAGGTTTTTTTAGTATATTATTTAGCTAAGCCTAGGAGAAAGGGAAGAAATAGTTAGCTAGCATAGCTACTTTTTTTTAGTATAATTTAGTAATAATAATATCTAGTCCCTTACCTTAAATAAGGGTTAGAATTTACTATTATTTTAGTAGTAGTTTATTATAAAGCTATACTTAATACTTAAGTTTCTATAGGCTTCCTTAGTATATAGTTACTACTTTAATAATAAAGCGCTAAGTACTATACTATTTATTACTAATAACTTAGTTTTATATTTAAGCTATATTAGCTATAAGTTACTAGTTCTTCTTAATATAGGAGGTTTACTACTACTTTAGCGCTTTCTTTATATTTTAAGTAGCTTCTTTAGTATAGTAGTTTTACTATAGATTTAGCCTAAGGCTGCCTTAAAGTTCCCTTAAAACTATTAAATTTATAATAGCTTAAAGCTTAGCTATTATCTATTTTATATAATTATTAACTTTTATTAGTATATAAAGAAAGTGGTTGTTCTTCGCAAGCCAGGCAAGACCCCAACGGAGCAGCAAAGAGCAGGGGCCTGGCGCCCTATATCACTTCTTAGTATCGTTAGTAAAGTGTTGGAGGCAGCGGTGGCGAGTCAGCTTACCCTCGTGGCCGAATCAAGCAGCGCACTGCCTAACCTGCAAATAGGCAATAGAGCGGATAGGTTAACGGAGGTTACACTAAGTGTTTTAGTGGAATTAGTGCGCGCAGCGTAACACCACAGCGGTATTGCATTGCTGCTTTAACTAGATATATTAGTAGCCTTTAACACTATTTACTATAAGAGACTAACTTATACCCTTATAGCTACTAGGATCTCTATATAGATAGTAGCGTAGACTTACTTCTTTACTACTAAATATATTGCTAACCTTTATTTTAATAGTAAATCTATAAGCCCCTTACTTATAACTATAGGTATACTATAGAGGTCTCTAATCTCTCCTATTCTCTTTTTACTTTATATTACCCCTTTATATACTAAGCTTTAAGCAGTAAATTCTATACTTATTATAGGCTTCTTTAATAATATAAATATACTTATATATAGGCGTATAGCAGAGGAGATATAGAATTACCTTAAGGCTACCTAAGTAATTTACTAAGACTAATCCTAAGAATTAGGTCTTAAGTTTAATTTAGAGAAGAGTAAACTTATATACTTTACTAAGTAACACACTATAATTATATTACTAGTCTAATTTAATACTAATATAGTATAACTAGTTTAGTTTACTTACTTTCTTAGGGTATAGGTTTATTATAAGCTTTACTAGAAAGTATACTAAAGTTAGGTTAAGTTAAAACTAGTATAGTAATAGCTTACACTTATATTACTAGTAGCTTTAACTTAGGGATACTTATTATATAATATATAACTTTTATATATATAGGTTATTTAAAGTATAATTATATATAGTATAGAATTACACTATACCCCTACTAAAGTTAGCAGTAAAGCAAAGGGTATAGCTAAGGCATTTATTTCTAAATAGACTAAGTACTTAAAAATAGTAACTAGTGTATTTAAAGCAACGCTATATACCCTAATTAAAACTAAAGCAGCTATAGCCCTAATTAACCTCTACCTTAACTACTATTTACTTTACTTTTACTAATAAATAAAAGCTAATAGGATAGCTAAGTGTATCTATAGCGCCTACACTATAATAGTAGCTTAACTTAAACACAGACTAATACACTAAGGGCATAGCTGCCTACTATATCTAGATAACTACCTAAACTATATACTATTTCTAAACTAACCCTATAACTACCTACTAAAGCCCTCTCTAACTAAAGCGCTTGCTTTAAAATAAAAGAACTACTAGTACTAAGAGTAGGCTGCTATATAGGCGTACTAGACTAATATTAACTATATAGTAATAGAGCTTAACCCTAGCTTTACTTTTACTACTAAAGTTATCTGCCTTTACTTAGGCCTAACTAAGTATAAATCTATAGTACTTATATAAATATATATAGAACGTATTAAACTTAATGCTTTCCTCTTTAGCTAACGCATTCCTAAGGTAAAATTACTAATATATAGCTACTAGGCTAATAATAAAGACTACTACTATATTTTACTATTCTATAAAAATTTTAACTATCTCCGCCCTATTAATATAGGTATATACCTAATATAAAACTAGTATAAAGTTAGAGAGGCTTTAAAAAATAATAAGCTAGTAACTACTCTTACTAAGTAGCTTATATTAATAAGGCATATCCCTTAGTTTTAGCTTATAAAAAGCTTATAAGATTAATAAGCTAAGGATATTAAGGATATAATACTATATAGCACCTAGCATAGTATAAGTATAGAGACAGCGGGAAGCTATGCAGACATTATAGCTAGCATAGATTATTAGAATATATAATTTATTTTTAAAGAAAAATAAACATAGTAGTTAAGAAAATAAAAAATAAGCATAGCGTACCTATACTAGCCCTAGGCCTATACCCCCTTAGCCCCTAGCTCCCCCCTTTCCTTCTCTATCCCCTACCCCTTCTCCTCTACCTCCTTCTCCCCCTCTACTACCTCCTCTATATAGCCCTATATAGTAACTATAGCAAGCCTATTTTATAGAATATTATTTAGTTCCTTTAGTATATTAGTAATATAGTAAGTCTATAGTAGTAGCTTACCCTTAACTAAGGTTAAGGCTAAGGCTACTATAGCACTGCTACTAACCTATATTACTATATTAGTAGATAAGCCTACCTACTTTATAAATTAAACTACCTCTTTCTAAGTAGCATTATACTCTTTAGCCTAGCTATACATTAGCATTATATTAGCATTATAGTAAAACCACATCTTAGCTGCCTTATACTTATATTAATAAACTCCCTAAAGGCATAGAGGTTCTATATATTTATAACTTATTTAATAGCTTTCTAGTATAATATAATATTTAAATTTAGCTATAGAACTAATTAGCTATTACCTAGCTACTAATATAGATAATAGATATAATACTTACGCCTAAATAAGTCTTTTTTGCTTTTATATACTTAAAGTATATACTACTAGTACCTACTTAAATTAGTAATAGGAGTAGTATAGGTTAAAAGGGAGCACTAATCTTTAGTGCTATAGTACTATTTATTAATATTTTTAGCTTATATTAAGTAAGCCTTATAGGGCTAGGCCTATAATTAACCTAGCTATATAAAGGTTAGTAGTAGTAATGCATTAAAAAGGGATTAGTACTTACCCTAAGTATAAAAATTAATTTTATTATAAGAGTAGGTAGTATTTTTAATAATACTATAGTTAGTTTAGGGCAGTAATAGGGCAGCACTACTATAAAAATAGGGATAGGGGTATACTTATAATAAAAGTAATAAATAAAGAAGGAAGAGAGAAAAGAAGAGCTTAAAAATAAGGAGAAAAGAGTAAATATAGTATTTCTTTCTCTTTTTATTATATAACTAATAAATAGCTAATAGTTAGTTTAATAATAGTTAGCTACTAGCTAGTATAGCTAATACTATAAAGATATAAAAGCTAGAGGAATATTTTAAGTAAAGGGGTAGTAACCTAAGGGAATTAGCTAGGGACTAGTATAAAAGATAGGCTAAGCACTTAAGGCAACTTACTATAAATTATAAACCTCCCCTAAAGGTAATCCGCGTTATTACTATACCTCTACTAACCTAGTCTGATTCCGGTTTCGCACTATACACTCTCCTGCAATACTAGTTGAGTTTAGCTAGCAGCGCACCACTTCTTATAATTAGAACCGGCGTAGAGCTACTATAGCTCCGCTGTAGAACATAGAAAAAGGTTATATATAAGTTTTCCTCCCTATGCTAGGGTTTTTCCTATATAGTTTAAGTAGCGGAGGTACTAGTATTGGGCTCATAAGCCTGACTAGTGTAATAATAATAATAATAATAATTAGTATATAAAGTAAAGGTTTAGTAAGTTTATAGCAAAACTATATTACTACCTTAGCTATTATAAGATTATTTTTTATATATAGCTACTTAAAATAAAGTAAATAGTTACTACCTAGCCTTAGACTAGTGCTAATGTAAATTAACTATAGTATATAGTTAGATTTAGTAAGGTTTAGTTCTTTTAGGAATTTAACTTCTATATTATTAGTAACCTATATATAGTTAATAATACTATCCCTTTTACTCTATATTCTTTAGGTTACTTTACTTTATAGCATTATAAGTTTAAGCTACTACTATATTACTATTATAAGGAGTATATTGCTCCTTATTAAAGTTTATTTATAATAGTTTTAAAGTAAGTAGTATTAATTAAAGTCTTTAATAAAAATACTATAGTTTAAAGGTAAGGCTACTATAAAGTTAAGGAGAGGTAATATTTAATTAGGTTTATAGGTAGGGGAGTATATTAAATAAATATAGTATTCTACTAGTATTATTAAGTATTAATCCTTACCTATATATATTAACTATACAACTTATTACTTTTCGCAAATTCGCCCGCACCGCAGTAGCGACGCGGAACCGACTCTAAACCTCTTAAAAAGTGTAGAAAAAGAATCGCTGTATCTATTTTACCCTATCTTTAATAGCGCATTAATGCTAGAGCGTAGGTATAGTAAATAAGGTAATACTAATAGATATTAATAGTAGGAATTATAGCTTTATATAGAGCTACTACTACTTACTTATAGAATAGGGTAGCTTTATATTAATAATGCCTTAAGTTACTTCTATACTACTACTTATATATAAGCAAATACTAAACTACCTAACTATTAAATATAATAAAATAGCTAAACTTATACTAGCTATAATATTAAAGAGTATATAAAATATTATCCTTTATATTAATAATATAGCCTTAATACATACCTAATATAGCCTTCTTATGCCCTAGACCTATACTAAAACATTAATAAAATTAACCTTATTATTACTTAATAAGCTTATTATAATTAAAAACTTAAAAGAAATTATTAAATAAATAGTAAAGAAAGCTATTAACGCTAGAAATATAATAGCCTTAAGCTAAGCTAATATTACTACTAAAGGCATTACCTAACTGCTTATTTAATAAATCTAGGCTATAATAATAATAGTATTACTTTATATTTACTATAAAACTATTATTAAAGGTAGTATAATAGCTAAAGCTATATAAAACTACTTACTTAAAGAAACTATTACTATTATTAACTAAGCTACTAGTACTAATACTACTATAGTAATACATTACCTCTATAGTAGTAATACTATAATTATATTTTAAAATACTATAAAGCCTTATACTAATAATATAGCTTAGGTTAGCACTGCTTTTAATCTAAAAGTAATGCTAAACTAACATATATTTAGTATTATTATTAAGGGCTTTCCTATATACTACTTATAGAACTAAAAGAGGGATAATATTCTTTAAAATATAATTATAGCTAATAGGTAGGGTTTAGTAAGGGTTATAGTATAAAAGCTATATAGCACTATAACCTAATCCCCCTTAATTATTACTATTAATAAAGTTAATATAGTAAATAGGCTATACTATATTAGAATTATTTATAAAGCTAAGATATTTAAAGCTAAGCCCTATAATAACACTATCTATCCCTAATAATGCTTTAAATGCTTTAAATTTAGCTATATAGCTATATACTATATATCGCTTCTAAGGTATAGCTATTATATATTTAGTTAGTATAAGGAGGGTAAATAATTATACCTAGCGCTATTAAGAGCTATATAGAAACGCTATGTTAACTGCTTAGGACCTTACTTTATATAGTTTTATATATATAATGTTATAAATAAATAATAGAACTGTATATATACTATATACCTAGCATAGCCCCTAGCCTTTACTAAACCTCCTTTATTAAAGAAAGATAGTTAAATAAAGGTATTTAGCTATAGCTAAAGGAGAGATATAAGCAACCTACTATTATAAAAGGCTTTGCTATAGAAGTAAGTTAGTAAACTATATACCTATCTCCCTAATACTAGACTAGAATTAATATAGTGCTTATAAGCTACTATAGAGGCCTTTTTAAGTTAGTAACCTATAGCCACTGTAGCACTAAATAAGCTAAGCCTAACCTAATATACTATATAAAGTATATAATAAAGGTTATATACTAGAACATATAGAAGAAAACCTACCTTATATATTTAGCGCTAGAGTCCTAACTTAAAGCTAATGTAATAGTAATATAGGAGCTAGGAACTATAAATAGTAAACTACCTAACCCTAGCCTTAGCTACTTCTAACTTACTACTTAGAGTAGCTATACTATAATTTATATAAACTACTAGTATAAGCCTAAGGCATAGTTAATATATATAGGTAAGGACTAGTGCTTAATAATATTAGTAGAATACTATATTTACTTAATATATTTCCTAACCTATAAACCTAATTAAATATTACCCCTTCTTAACTTTATAGTAGCCCTACCTTTAAACTATAGCATTTTTATAGAAGACTTTAATTAATACTACCTACTTTAGAACTATTATAGCTAAACCTTAATAAAAAGCAATATACTCCTTATACTAATAATATAGTAGTGGCTTAAACTTATAACACTATAGGGTAAAGTAACTTAAAGAATATAAAGTAAAAGAAATAGCACTATTAACTACACTTAGGTTACCTATAATATAGAAGCTAAATTTATAAGGGGACTAGACCTTACTAAATCTAACTATATTCTATAGCTTATTTATATTAGTACTAAACTAAGGCTATATAGTAACTACCTGCTTTATTTTAAATAGTTATATATAAAAAATAACCTTATAGTAGCTAAGGTAGCAATATAGTTCTACTGTAACCTTACTAAACCCCTACTCTAAATACCTATAGAAATTAATAGCTATATAAAATAGATAATAGCTAAGCTTTAATTTATTATAGACCTAGTAGTTCTAAGGGAACCCTAAGGCAGTCCTAAGCTAAACCTATAGTAAAACTACTATACTAAGAAAGCTACCTAAAATACTAAAAGAGTATTATAATAGTAGTAGATATTCTATACTAAGGAGAACTAGTAACTCGCTACTAATATAGCCTAAATATAGTACTAAACTATTAGTAATAAAAGGCATAGTGCCTAGCGCTTTATTATTAAAGCAACTACTGCCTATAAAGAAGATCTATAGAAACTTAAACACTAGGCGTAGCTTTATAGTAGACTACTACTAGAATAGTAGTAAATTCTTACTCTTATTTAAAATAAGGGTATAGATACTATAACCACTAAGTTATACTAAGAGAAAGTAGCTATACTAGTTAATTATTTCTTTCCTTCCTCCTAAGCCTAACTTAATAATATACTAAAGGATTTTAATAACTACCTTAATACTATAATATTCCTATTAGAAGATTACTTTAACGCTAATAAAATCTATAGTATTATTAAGAGCTTAGCTAGCTAGAAGGCACTAAAACTAAATAAACTTCTAGCTAAATACTTTAAAGTATATAGTAAGCTACTAGCTAAGACCCTTACCTACTTACTTAATATATACTACTATATTAGCTACTACCTAGCTTTATTCTAGTAAGTAAAAGTTATTATTTTTTATAAGCTAAGTAAGACCTTAATAAAGCAGTAAAGAGTAAGGGCCTAGCACCCTATCTTACTTCTTAGTATTATTAGTAAAGTAATAAAGGCAGTAGTAGTAAGTTAGCTTACCTTTATAGCTAAATTAAGCAGTGCACTGCCTAACCTATAAATAGGTAATAGAGTAGATAGGTTAATAAAGGTTATACTAAGTGTTTTAGTAGAATTAGTGTATATAGCGTAGCACTATAGCAGTATTGCATTACTACTTTAACTAAATATATTAGTAGCCTTTAATACTATTTACTATAAGAGACTAACTTATACCCTTATAGCCACTAAAATCCCTATATAAATAGTAGCGTAAACTTACTCCTTTACTACTAAACATATTACTAATCTCTATTTTAATAGTAAATCTATAAGCCCCTTACCTATAACTATAAGTATACTATAGGGGTTTTTAATCTCTTTTATTCTCTTCCTACTTTATATTACCCCTTTATATACTAAGCTTTAGGTAGTATATTCTATACTTATTATAAGCTTCTTTAATAATATAAATATACTTATATATAAGTATATAGTAGAGAAGATATAGGATTGCCTTAAGGCTACCTAAGTAATTTACTAAGACTAGTCCTAAAAATTAGGTCTTAAGTTTAATTTAGGGAAGAGTAAACTTATACACTTTACTAAGCAGCGCATTATAATTACATTACTAATCTAACTTAGCACTAATATAGTATAACTAGTCTAGTTTACCTGCTTTCTTAAAGTGTAGGTTTATTATAAGCTTTACTAAAAAGTATACTAAAGTTAGGTTAAGTTAAAACTAATGCAGTAGTGGCTTATACTTATATTGCTAGTAGCTTTAACTTAGGGATACTTATTATATAATATATAACTCTTATATATATAGGTTATTTAAAGTATAATTATATATAGTATAGAATTACACTATACCCTTACTAAAGTTAATAGCAAAGCTAAGGGTATAGCTAAGGTATTTATTTCTAAATAAACTAAATACCTAAGAATAGTAACTAATATATTTAAGGTAATGCTATATACTCTAATTAAAACTAAGGCAGCTATAGCCCTAATTAACCTTTACCTTAACTACTATTTACTTTACTTTTACTAATAAATAGAAGTTAATAGAATAGCTAAGCATATCTATAGTGCCTACACTATAATAGTAGCTTAACTTAAATGCAGACTAATACGCTAAGGGCGCAGCTACTTACTATACCTAAATAACCGCCTAAACTATATACTATTCCTAAACTAACTCTATAACTACCTACTAAAGCCCTCTCTAACTAAAGCACTTACTTTAAAATAAAAAAACTACTAGTATTAAGAGTAGGCTACTATATAGGCGCGCTAAACTAATATTAACTATATAGTAATAGAGTTTAACCCTAGCTTTACTTCTACTGCTAAAGTTATCTACCTTTACTTAGGCTTAACTAAGTATAAATCTATAGTACTTATATAAATATATATAAAATAAATTAAACTTAATACTTTTCTCTTTAGCT
>SRPW01000632.1:0-17944 GCA_018360225.1 Claviceps pusilla | reverse complement strand
TTTTTTCCCCGAATTTAACACCCATCTTTACAACGGTTACGGGTTTTTAGAGCATGATGCTATGGTATGTGTGACGCGTTGTATCGCGTTGTGGTACACGGCGTGGCTGGTATGCACGATGCTGAGTTGGTTGCGTTCGTGTTTCCATGTTCTTGGCAGGATACATTCACGCACAGTAAGTTCACTACAATATGTTGTTCGCAGAATGTTTTCTGAGTAGGCCATCGTACGCAGAATGAGTTGCTAGTGGAATGTATCCTTTTATAATGTATCCATAGTAGGAGATATGCGACGTCCGATGTATGTGATGTAAAGCATAACGCTTAGTAAAATGAAGACTTGTTTGTATATTCTTTTGCGTATATCCTTTGTCAAAATGTATCCTTGGTAAAAATGTGTCCATTGTGAAATACAGGTAGGTAGGATACGTCCATAGCAAAGTATGTCCCTAGAACAATATATCCTTATTTGAACATATTCCTGTTACAACATCTTGGTAAAATATTCTCGTCAGAGTGGCTCTCAGCACCGTGTCCTTGACCTAAACAGACCACATCTCGCCACTCATCCCAAGCACCTCAAGCAATCCATCTTCCGAAAAATGCACCCAAAGTACACATACATATGTATTTCTAGCCAAATCCACTCCTGCCATACCCCCCCCGGCCTCATCTTCCCCTCCAATCCACCCCGCCACCTCTCGTCACGTACATACGTGATGTGTAAGTCATCAAGCACATCAGATCGTACTTATTTCGTATCTGCCCACGCGCAGGCACCAACCCCATACTGTCCGATGCATCACGCATCACGCATCCATCACAGAATGCCTCGATGCAACATCATGCCTACGACCCATTGCACGTGGAAAACTAGTCAAATCTGCCAAGAAGGTACGAATCAGTGCCGCATACATTGAGAAGCAGATGTTCTCTGTCTCGTGCCTTTCGTTCTTGTACAAACTTTGTGTCCTTCGTTTCATTGTTTACAGTTCCTCCCAGCGTTAACAGTATGATGGACAACCCGCAGCCGGATTCAATGCCTTTTTTTTTACAAATATTGCCTCCCTCAAATCCAGTTCAAGGGCTCACGTCTTTCCATTCGCCCGTGGTGTCCTCCTCCGCTCCCAAATCTGGAGATACGTCTCCCCCAGATAGAGCAGCTCGCTCTGGATCTTCTCCACAAACAGGTCCTGGCAGCTGACCCATTCGCCCGTGGCGCGGTCCCTCACCTGGGCCTTCCACGTCTTGCGCTCGTCCCCGCTGTCGGCGACGTCTTCCCTCGTCCGGACGGCCTCGTGCACCACGTTGGCGACCAGGTCGTACCAGATGGGCTCCGAGGGCGGCCACTCGGCCGGGTTGGGCTCCACGTAGGGCGCCATGTCGAGGTTTCTGGCGTCAAAGGTGACAATGGTGGGGTTGCGCTCCGTCACGAACTTGTTCTGGGAGAAGCGCTTGACGTGCAGGACGAGGAAGGGGGGTAACGGGTGCAGGAGGCGGTAGCGCTTGCGCTGGGAGTGGTGCTCTTGTGCGGAGCGGCCGTCGTATTTGGACAGGATGGTGGGGAGGGGCACTTGGGGGATGATGTTCTTCTCGAGCTCGTCCTGGAAGAGCGGCGTGGCGGGGAGGTCGAGCGTGAGGAGGAGGAAGCGCACAATGTCGACTTTGACTTCGGCGGCTTCTTCGAAGCGCAGACGGTCGGTGGCGTCGGCGCGGGCCGTGATGGCCTGGGATTCCACCTTGAGCTTGCCCTGAAAGGTGCGTTGGATCATGGAGCTTCCGGGTTTGGTCTTGCTGCCGCCGAGGCCGAGGTGGAGGTTGTTGAGGAACCACGAGAGGAATTCAACGGGGTCGGACTGGTTGGTCAGGGTGAAGCGCTTGTTGGATCGGAGGGCAATCTCTTGTAGGAGCTCGTGCGGCGAGACATGGGCCTTGAAGGCGCGCGGGTTCCAAATCTTGCGGAACAGGATCGAGGTCCGCTTGACCAGCTCGGATGTCTTGGAAAAGTCTTCGAGGAGGAAGAAGTTGCGCAGCGGGGGCACGTGCGAAAGCGCCTGGACAATGACGTTGAGATAGTCGTTTTGCTTGATGTTGTTCATGCCCACAAAGCCGGGCGTGTATTGCTTGCCGGACAGAGTCCAGGATTTGGTCGGGGCCGTCAACGACGATGCGCCGCTTGTCTGCGATGGGGGCCGATCGAGGCTCATGACTTCTGCCTTGGTGTAGCGTGGATCCGAGACGTATTTGATGTCGTCCAGGGACTTGCTCTTCACTTCATATCCTTCGGGAAGAACGTAGACCTTTTGCGTCTCGAGGTTGATGAAGACGTGGTGGTCCTCGTCGAGCGCGTGAAAGTAGGCGTGTGATTTGGGGCCGCGTCCCTGGAAGTACTTGCCGCATACGAGACAGGCATACACGTTGATGTTGGACAGAGAAACCGAGCACAGTTTTTCAAAGTCAAAGTCGAGTACGTTCCGATCTATCGTGTCGAGGTATAGATCGTCGTAGCCTTCGGTGGGATTTGCCTGGCGCAATGGCGCAGATGCAACGGGGACATGGTCGTCGTCGTCGTCGTCGTCGTCGTCGTCGTCGTCGTCAGACTCGGATACGCCGTCTTCGTTGGCCGCCGCCGCCGTCGCTGTTTCTCGGAGAGGTGTGGGTGTAATGGAGCCATTCGCGATGGGAGGGCTTGCGAGTTCTGTGGTTCGCGACTTCTTGGAGGCGGGTGAGGCGACGCCTGCGAGCTCGTCGAGCGATTCCGACGCCTGGCGCTTGGCCATTGTTCGTCTCGCCGCCTCTGTGTTGGAGAGAAACGGAAAAAGAGAGAAGGGAAAAAGTTCAACGAGGATTGGGTTCTGCCCCGAGTTCTCGGGTAGTCGCGGATGTATCGAAGCGGTCGTGCGTTCGTGCGGCCGTGGACATGGGCTTTGAGCTCTTGTTCTTTTTGCCTTTTCTTTTTTCGCCTTCTCTCTCGAGATGGAAGCGGCATGTGTTTGGTCGAGTGGATGGAGCTCGTCGAGGTTGAACCGACGTTGCACAGCTAAAAGAGCTGCATCCTTTGTGGGGGCCAGTCAGGCAGTGGGTCGGCGAGACAAAAGTACTGGTGACCTGCTACTCAAGTACATGCATTCTTGAAACTACTACCTAAGTACTACCTAGGTAGGTAGGTAGGTACCTAGTAGGTACTTAAGGTACCTCCATACACCACATCACATAACATATCGCACATGGTCGACATTTGCCTCATGCCAGCATTCACATTCCATATCTACATAAAACATTCAAAACCAGTATAGAATACATCACACTCATCCAACCATGACAACATCCCCCGATCCCTCTCCCAGCTCCTTCATGGGCACATCGCTCGTCTCGACAGGAGCCAAGCTGTCCATCTCCTGCAGGGTGTATTCCATCAAGTAACTCTCATCCACGAGCTCCTCCATGCGCTTATAGTGGCGCTCCGTGTACACCCGCAGGCCCTGGAGCACGTCGTTCAGGCTCTTCTGTCCGCGGGCACCCCTCACGGACAGATTAGAGAACTTGGAAGCGGGATAGCTCCGGACCAGCGTCCACAGGATTCGCTGAGCGACCGGTGCTGTCCGGGCATTGGTATTCCAGTCCCGCAGTCTAAGAAGTAACAAGAAGATCTGCTCATCGGACAGGCTTCCCAGGACCTCATCAACCGCCTTGAGTCCACACAGGCTGCCTTGGTCTGGGGTGCTGCCGGTCACAACCGAGGTGAAGAGGTTGAGCAGACGGCCCGGGTGGTTGAGCTGGAGCGCCAGAGTAATGGCTTCTCTGTAGGAGCCGGCATAGATGTGGTTCTCCAGCTCTTGTTGCTGCTCAATCATCTTGAGCGTGGCCTGTGATGCGGCGGCTTGTGTCTCTGCAGATGTGTCTGTCCAGAACGTCACCGTGGAATCGCCACTGCCGGATGCAATAGTATTGGTTTCTGGTTGGACGGCCACAGCCCAGACTCTGTCCTCGTGGTTGTCCAGAGTGCACGACGCTTCGCCCGAGTTGGCGTCCCACACCTTGACGAGGCCATCACCAGCAGCGCTGACGAACTGAACTGGCCTCTTGGCCTGCTCCTGCTTCGCTGGCATGTTCAGCCAAGCAACCTTGAGGACGCTATTGGAGTGACCTTCAAAAGTTCTGATGCACGTGTAGTCCGACAGGCTCCAGAGTTTTATACTCTTGTCACCGCTGGCTGTGAGAACCACGCCCTTGCCCGTGACGGGACCGTCATCCCCTTGTATGGCCGGCAGGTCAGCTGGAGAAAACTGCACTGACCAGACACCTCGCTTATGGCCCCGGAGAATGCCCTGAACCTCGCCTTCCTCAACAGACCAGATCTTGACTGTCTTATCCTGTGATGCTGAGGCGAAGAGGCTGTTCGAGTGATGAATGCTGATGGCATTGATGTCCTTCTCATGGGCCTTGCGGGTGAAGTGAGCTCTTGGTTTGGTGCCTTGCTGTTGTGGTTGACGAGGGATATCCCATTTCTTGATTGTCTGATCTTGTGAACCTGTGATGAGAAATGCGGGAGGGTGCTCTAGGGGGCTTGTTCGAGCCGCAGAGCCCTCGACGGGAGCTGCCTTGGGAAGGGCAACTGCTCCAACAGATTCAGCATGACCCGAAAACGTAGCCCAGCAGACATATGAGTTGTTGGCAGGATCGACACGCCACAGACGTGCGGTATTGTCCTTGGCTCCGGTGGCGATCCAGTGCCCCGACCAGTCAACATCCAGAGAAATCACAATGTCCTCATGTCCCCTGAGGAGTGCCACATCCAGCCCAAAGTAGGGGGTTGCCGTACAATCCCAGGAGCCTGATGCTTTGTCGTTGTCATCGTCTTGGTTGCCTTCGGCGACAGAGATCAGGCGGACATCCTCTGAGTTGGTTGCCAGAGCCATGAGGGACCTGTCTGGAAGCAAATAGGCAAGGTCAATGATTTCGTCATGAGTGCCTGAGATTCGACGGAACGGCTCAGGGGCTTTCAAAGCCTGCGCCTGCGCACTTTCTCTGGACGGCACTGGATAGAATGCGAGTGTATGATCCACTTGGACGCAGAGGATGAATGGAAGACCTGGCCGGTGGAAACCCGCCACAATACCTTCCTCTTCGCTCTTTTCCGCCTGGGCCGGGGTGAGTTCCTTGCCAGAGTCGGTATCCCAGATGCGCAAACAGCCATTAGCGCCGGCAGAGAAGGTCAGACGACCCTCGTCAATGAATCCGGTCGTCTCGACAAGCTCCAGGCAGGGAACAATTTTTCGGATTTTCCACGACTTGGTATCCCACCAAATTATGGTCTTGTCCCTGCTGGCGGTAACCAAAGCATGCTGTTCGGGAGAGAAGTCGATCTTCTGGACGTCAGAAACATGTGACTCGAGGTCGGCGACACATGCACGTTTATGCAAATCCCACACTCGAACCTGACCATTCTGACTACCTGAAGCCAGGCGGAAGTTGATGGTGGTCTCGGCTTCGGCTTGGGCTTCGGCCTCCTGACCAGAACCGTTGCTTGTCGCCGCGGCGCCCTTCTTCCCTTTACGAGGACGACTCTGGTCGCCCGATCGAGCGGCTACCTCAAAGAAGTGCAAGGCCGATATCAAGACAGATGGGCCGCGGAAAGTGTGCGTCACGTAGCCGCCAGCAATGTCCCAGACTTTGATCGCGCCATCGGTTCCACCAGTCGCAAGCAGCGTGCTCGTCCGGTCGACAGCCAAGACCACGACGGGAGTACCGTGAGGCTTGAGAGTTCTTACGAGGGAAGCTTCGATTGTTTCTTCGTCCAAGGAGCGCTTCAGGGAGAATATTCTCATGGAAAGTGATCGGGAGCAAATGATGAGGTGCGAAGCGGATGGTGTTACTGAGTCGCAGTTAGTAGGTGTGTTGAGAAACTGCGTGAGGAGAAAGAAAAGTTTTTTTTTTTTTTAAAAAAAAAAAAAAATCTTCAGTAGCTTACAAGTCAAAGTCGATATCATCTCGCCATCCTGAGTGGATTGTCAGCAAATGAACCAGAGGTCGAGGTCAGCCATGGAAGATATCTTACACCCTCAATCTGAGCAAGGTGCTTGCCATTGGTGGGGTTGG
Organism: Claviceps pusilla; assembly: GCA_018360225.1. Taxonomy (NCBI): domain Eukaryota; kingdom Fungi; phylum Ascomycota; class Sordariomycetes; order Hypocreales; family Clavicipitaceae; genus Claviceps; species Claviceps pusilla. Next base: position 11,846 of record SRPW01000632.1, on the reverse strand, counting down.
TGAGAACGGCATCTTCGCCCAGAGTTGTGGCCAAGACGTGAGCTTTGTTGTCGATTGCAATGGCGCCACCGGTGAAGATGGGTCGAATGACGTGTCCGACGTCAAATGTCGTCTTTAATGGCTGCTTGGTGGCCATCGCTGGACGATTCGAGCTGTTGGAAATGACAATCTTGATATTGAAACCTTGAAACGCATCGCCGGTCGAAACTTTTTTTTTTTGGTCTGGGTCTGGGGTCCGCCGCGCATGGCGTTGCGGCTTAGCGGGATGGGCGACCCACCTTTCTGCGGCTGTCCTGTTGTCTTGCGTCTGCATCAATGATCAATTGGATGGAACCTTGTTCGTTGCTCGTGCAATGTTAGAAACCGTGGATGCTTGCGCGTGGTTGGACGGTTGAGATTGCCCGTTGGATTGCTCGAGCCATCCCATCATCCGTCGCCAGTGACTTCATCAAACTGCTGTGCGGTTTCTGCCTCTGCCTTCAAACAAGCCTTCCATGATGGGCTGAAGGATATCCGAACATCGCTTGGATCCGCAATCATGGGCATGCAAGGGCCGCTCACGGCACAGGCACTGGTAAGTCTCGTCGATGCTCAATTCGCATCTCCTGGCATTGATTGACATCCGCAAGGGTCGTTCTCCGTACGACGAGGTCGTCGATGGCGAAGGACAAGATGACAGCCAGCAGCCCATCCAGCAATACGATCACCGCGGCCGGCCCATCAACCCAGACACCAAGCGCATGAACCGCGACATCATCAGGGCGCATAACGAAGTCATGCTGGTCATCGGCGTCGCAGAACCCGAGAATCCATTTTCCGGCCCGGAGGCCGAGTCGCAGCGCCGCCATGAAGCACACGAGGAAGCCATAGGTCTTCGTCTAGGTTTCACAGCCAGGGCCTGCGTCGAAGCAGTAGGCATTTTTGGCATTCACGGACTTCGACAGCGGATTCTGGTCAGTATCTCATTCCTGGCTCGTCAAATGGACGCAGAGCCAAGATTCCCCCCCCCCTCTAACTCTGCCGTGCTAGATTTACAAGAGATACTCTCACATACCCTTCTGGGGCTTGTTCAAGCAAGCCAAGACAGACTTTTCAATTTCTCGCGACGTTCTTGCTGGCGCCCCGGCGAGCATGGTTCTCTATTACTTGGACGAGGAAGTGCGCATGCTGTGGCTGAATCAAGGCAGAGAAGTTGCACGTCGCATGTAAGTGCATTCCATGTGCTTTACCGTTTTCTCGAGTATTCTCTTTTTTAATATATGCGAGAACGTGACTGACGACCAACTAGCATCCACAAAGCATGGTCATATGTCAAGTTCCATTTGGAAATCCATGTTGTCCTGCAACGAACGGGATTCATGTCCAGGAATGCCTGGTTTCCACAACCGAGCTTCTTTATACCTTTTACCGAAGCATCACCAATACCTGCTCCCCCACCACTCCGCGATTATACCATACCATCACTATTAAGCTGGGTCGGCGGTGCTCTCATCTCATCAACGCCGTTCTTGGTCTGGGTCATGACACAACACATGCTACGGGATTTGCGTCCGCAGATATGGTCTCAGATATACAGAAGGCTGCCCAACACCTCTTTCCAGCGCAAAATGCTTCTCCAGCAGAATGCAATCTCTCCCCCTCCTCCCCCTCCTCCGCCTCCTAACCATATAAACTTGCCATCTCCAGACGCCTCACTAGATCCCAACAATGCCAGGTGCGAATCTAGTCAAGGGGAGCTAGAAACAATAAACGATCCTCTTCCGGGACACAATGATGAAACAGCCCCCTCGGGTCGGCCCGGTCAAGAGACTCTCCGCCAAGCAAGTGTCTTGTCCGCCCGAGGCGACGAATACCCCAGCGACGACGAAGAGAACGAAGGGGTCAGCGCCACGCTAATAAGTTTTGACGTGGAAGCCTCCGAATCTCAAGACGCACCTCCTGGGCTCTGGTCCGCAGAGCTGCGTCCCAGCGCCGGTCCCGACGCACGATCCGGCGCCAATCAGCAGCCAGTCTACATGGACACGCTACTCACGCGTCTCCCACCCCTGATGGCGACGAACCTGTTCACCGATGCCGCCATGCGGATCCTCATGGTTCCCTACGAAGCCACTGCCCTGCGCCTCGTCGCTCGAATGTCTCGCCTCCGCCAAGGTCTTCCCTGCGGCGACCTCTTCAACGTGAACCTGCTGGGCGGTGTGACGAGCACGTTGCTCGTCAATTTTCTGGGCGCCGAGCTGCTCAACGTGGCTCTTTCCAGCGAAGTCTGGGCGGCATTTACTCTCCTCTTTCAGTGGTACCACATGACGGAGGATGAGTGGAAAGAAGAAGAAGAAGAAGAAGGGACAGCAACGCAGTGACGATCCTTGTCCGTAGGAGGAAAGGTCCAGCATATCGGCGGAATCTTTGCTATTCCAGCTTAAATCAGCGTCTTTTAACAAACCTGCCAAGAAAATAATCACATTGTACTATAGATGCGGTGGTTCTTGCAGTCCTGTATTCATGAGCATTGCAGCGCATTTGATCAATCCAAAGCGGCGCAGTGTATACCCGGCCGCGTAATTTTCTAAAAGTGACCCGTTTCACATGGTCGTGACTCATCAAAATTTATTCACATCGGCACCATCTAAACATACTCACATGGAGAAAATCCAGAAAAAAAAAAAAAAAAAAAGTCATGACTGGCAATTCCCATGGCCGTTGAATCTCCCACCATTTGTCCTTCTCCATCATTACCCAGATACGGAACGAACACAGGAACATGGTAGCATACCGCTTGGAATACCACATTTCTCATTGAAATATAGCGTCAACGTCATGAGTCACGTACGCTCAGCGCCGGGGAAAATCTACCAACAACAAAAAGTAATATGCCTTGATGTCCTTTATACCCAACCGACTCGACAGTGCAGCAACATCATTATGCAGAAATCAACGCACGCACACACAGCAAAAAAAGAAGAACGAGGAAAAAAAAAAGAAAAAAAAAAAAGACTTCATGTTGGGGCCAACCCCTCAAGCTCCATGTCGGTAGACTTGTGCCCCTGAATTCCTAAACATGATGGTATCTCTTCTCTGGAGAACCATGAGAGCTCTGTTCAGACCTTGCTCACTGTAGCCCTTGCCCTCGACCATCTCTCGTCTCAGAGTTGCCAAGCTTGTGCTCCAGCCGATTGGCAACCGGCGCTTTAGCTCCACTTCAAGGCGGTTGACTTCCTCATTCAACTCGCGACTTCCCTGGTTGCTGCCCTGGTTGACGGCGTCCATGGTGGAGCAGAGAAACAGGCGTATGGCTTCGTCAACGTGCTCCTCCGTGGCAATAGGCGAGAGCGTCAATTTGGCGAGAGATTCGGTGATACGAACAATGGCTTCCAACTGACGCACAGTAATCGGGATAGAAGAGCGGGTGTTGGCCTCCATCTCTGCGGCATGTACCTGTCTTCGAATTGACACAAAGTGAGAAGAAAGCTTTTCCGCCGCCTCGGCACTGAGTCGTGGTGCACAACGCCTAAACAACAAAAGGGGGAGGGTTAGCCAGGATCCGTTGGGAATAAGGGAGGTGGGATATTGGGTCTAGAACTAACGTCTTGCAGTAAGTGATATATCTTCGCATCTTGTCGGCTGGAATTTCGGATTCGGCAACCTCTTCCGCCCCTCGACCATCCATGTGAATTCCCATGACGTGCTTAGCTATCCTCTCGTCCTTTTCCCGCGTGTGTTCATCCTTGACAATGAATATCATGTCAAAACGGGACAGAATCGTGGTCTGGAAGTCAATGTTCTCGCCAGGCGTCTTCATGTCGTCGTAACGCCCAAATATAGGATTCGCTGCCGCTAAAACGGATGTCCTCGCGTTGAGAATCGTTGTGATGCCGGCTTTGGCAATAGAAATAGTTTGCTGCTCCATGGCTTCGTGGATAGCGACGCGATCTTCGTCCCTCATCTTGTCAAACTCGTCGATACAGACAACTCCGCCGTCGGCGAGCACCATGGCACCTCCTTCCAAATAGAACTCTCTCGTCGATTGGTCTCGCTGGACGGATGCTGTCAAACCGGCTGCTGATGATCCTTTACCCGACGTGTAGATAGAGATGGGGGCGGCCTTTTCCACAAACTTCAACAGCTGGGATTTGGCTGTTCCCGGATCACCGAGCAGAAGCACGTTGATATCGCCTCTCAGCCTCATCCCATCAGGTAAAATCTTCTTTGATCCGCCTAAAAGCAAACACAATATAGCCTTCTTAATATCCCTGTTACCGTAGATTGAGGGCGCTATGCAGTCTGCCATGATGTTGTACAAGTCTGGTCGCCTGCTCAATTCTAGAAATTCTTGCTCCTCCTCCTCAGAATACGCAGCAGCACCCTTGGCAGACTTATCCAAGTCTGTTTGAATTCCTACAGCTCTCAGATATGGCGTTCGAATCGCAACTGCGCCATTGGTGGATGAGTTTTTGGACGCCTTGTTCTGATAAATGGAGAAGATTCCCATTACGGTACACCGTGAACCTGGGACCACACGATTGGTGAGATATCTGTCCGCAGAGATGAGGACGTGTCGTGGGAGCTCTCCCACAGGCACCTGATCGGGCGCTTCTTGGAGTTTAATAATCTGCTGGTCAACGAATTGAGACTTCTCATGCATGACAAAGTACGGATCGAGGCCACACTTTTCCGTTGGGTCGTTGGGGACTCGCTTGCGACTACACATCCTGGGTAGAGTGACGCCCGTGAAGCCACCAAGAACCGGAATGACTTCCTGGTTTTGACAGTTACGGCATTGTATATGAAGCTCTGTAGCCTTTGACGACATGACGGATGCCCCGATAACAATTCCTGGGACGCGGACCAGCCTGGCAATGGTCATGGAGTCCAGATTCCGAATGGAAACGTCGTCGGCGTCGGAATGTAGGAGGAGCTGGTGGTCTGGCAAGTCGACTTTCTTCTCATGGGGGAAGACGATTCGATGTGTACACTTCTTCAAGGCTGCTTCAAACTGCGCCCCAGTCTTGTTAGCTGCTGGCTAGTAAAGTGTCGCTACCATATCTGGCTTGATAATTTTTTTTTTCGCTCACAACGCACAAGAGGAATGATGTCGGCAGGTTCCGAGGCTAGTTTATGGGCCAGCTCCTCGTTGAAATTGATGAGGTCGTTGATGTTGACATCGCAGTAGAACTTTTTGAGCAGAGCATTCTCGCGCAGTTGATCACTGGCAGCTAGGTTAATGCGGAGGCTCCAACTGTGATGCCTCTGTCGGGTGTGATGATGCGATTTGTGCCACGTACCGATACACAAAGTTGTTGTCGAGTCGAAAATCAAGAATAAAGGTTTCGAGCTGTTGTTGCAACTGCAGTCGGGTATCGCCATTGTCGCCAAAGTTTGGCTCGTAAACGTGGGTGGAATATACAGATTGCCGATCCATGATGGAGACGCGTGCACTTGAAAAGAAGTCAAACGGGACTGTGCGCGAAACTCCGGATACTTTTCAATCCTGGAATGAGCAACTCGGAAAGGCAAAATGCGACAGACACTCGCGTTGCGGATGTTTCAAGGACAGCTAAAACGACTTTGGGAAAGTCGAATCCAATTTACGCCCGTTGGTAGCGCGTCTGGTCCAGCCAGTCAAGTGGTCTGTGCTGAACCATCGGAACGCGACGCGAAGGCGGATGAGACCAGACTTAAAGTGCTTGCAGCTCTGTGTGGCCGCGCAGAACAAACCAGGGTGGGGTGGCTGTTCCAGTCCTGTGCTGTCACTGGTCCTGTCTGGGGATTCTGAGCTTCGGGATTCGGCAATTGCATTTGTACCTCCCGCTGCTGTATGGACCATCAATGATACTACTACTATCACGTGTTGGCCAGTACCGTGCGTGCCGATAAGCATCTCGTCGGAAAATTGCCGGCTGACCCCTGCAGCTCCTTGTCGAGCTGATGCCATCGTGGCTGTTCGATGTTGGCGGTGACCCGCGGCTGAGCTGCTCAGCCGTTCGTTGTGATATTTGCTGTCCGCCATACCATTGACACCATGACCTTTGGTCCATTCCCTTCATTCAGTCGCATTTCTTGAGCATCCTGCTGTCTCGCAACGGCTTGTCTGAAGCCCCCGGCCTCTGTGGTTCTGCAAACGCCAGCGATGATACCCCGGTAGCAAAACTCCTTACCAAAGCTGTCTGTATCAGCTGCTGTTGGCCGTTTTACTGGCGTCCTGTGCTTTTCGTCTTCTTTGTGAGCTTCGGATATATTCTCCGTATCAGGTAATAGGGATTAAAGAGTCTTATTCTTCTTCTTGCGCCATGTTTTCGTCTTCAAATGCTGGCAAGTCCTTTGACAGCCTCTCAGCGCTGCCACAGGGGGGTCGTCATGAGGTGCCGCTCCACAGGTTGGTAGACGTCGCAAGCCCGAGTTGCCTTTGATGTGCGCTGATGGGATTGTCAAAGCAGTCGATCTGGCCAGTCTCATTCACGCTTCGCCTCTCGACGTAGTTCTACTGCGAGCTCCATTCATTCGGTGGATACGACATCGAACACGACGGCTCATTCTGTCTACGAATCTGGAGTGAACGGTATGGAAACTTGTACCGCCCGTGCTTGCGTCAGGCCTTTCGTCTTCGTCTAATTTGCATCTGCTGCGCTAGCTATATCGACTCTTCTTCAGCCGCCCATTGTCCGGACAGGTCTTCAACCACACACAATAGTGCCTTCATCAAGCTCCCACAAGTTCCCAACTGCACGTGATATTCCTCCTGTCACGCTAACGAATATTCCCATTGTCGATGCGGCCGAATTCAACCCCTACCTTTCTCAAGTTGGTGCGCTATACGAACAGCTACGGCGGGTCAAGGAAAGTGAGGAAGAGTCCGCCAACAGCCGACGCAACACGAAGCATGAAGAGCAGCAACAGACGGGGCCAGACAATCTCTTGCGGCCAACAAACGTTTTACCCCGTCGAGGCTCGACATCTTCCATCACCTCACTGGGCTCCGTTGAGGCACCGAGTCCCTCGCGAAGGACAAGCTCTGGATTGATGCGGAAGGCAGCCCAGGGTACGGCTCCTCTATCAACCATTCCCACTGTGTACTTTGAAGATGACTTCCATCTGGAGAATCCTAGGACGTTTGACGTTGTTAGCGAGCGTTCGGAAGTGATTCGCCCTCAATCATCCGATCAGGAGACCGTCCCCTCCGCTCCTCGAAAGGCATTGGCTACAAATGCCATCCTTCAGGAAAAGTTGTCTTGGTATATGGACACGATTGAAGTCCATTTGATTAATTCGATATCGACGGCGTCGGCCACATTCTTCACGGCGCTTGGTTCATTGAAGGAGTTGCACTTGGAGGCCGCCGAATCCGTGAAGAGGATAGCAGCGCTGAGGGAGGAACTCGAGGCTCTCGACGCCGAGGTGGCCACGAGTGGGCTGCTCATCGTCCAGAAGCGGCGTCGTCAAGAGAACTTGCGCCAACTCCATGATGCTGTCTCGCAGCTGCGTCATATTGTCGAAGGAATCGCCCACTGCGAGTCACTTGTCGATGCAGGCGAAATCGACCAAGCTCTCTCTAGCTTTGAGTCGTTGGAAAAGCTCATCGCAGGTGAGCGCAGCGAGGCGGATGAAAGCCCGCCTCGGGGCATAGTTTTGCGCGACCTACGTGGAGCTTCTGCCTTGCAAACAATCAATCAAGATCTCAATACATTGCGCGTCAGAGTTGGAAAAGCATTCGAGACGCAATTTAATAGCGTCCTGCTCGCAGACTTGCGCCGTCATGTCGAGTCGGTTGCTGCGCCCGAAGTTTTGTCACGTTGGAGCAGTGCGGCCTCGAGGCAGAGAGGCGGCACTTCTCGGACTTCCTCGGTCTTCCCCGCCTATCTCACCTCAACGGGGGTCCTCAAAACTCAACTCATGCCAGACATGATTGGTCTGCATCGTGCCAAATACGTGGCGACAGCTGCCGCGGCGTACCGAGATACTGTCCTTCGAGAAATCCGCAACTTGATCCGACGTCCACTCCCCAGTTCAAGCGAAGATGACAACGAGTCGATGCTGTCGGTTTCGACAACGAGTGGAAGCAGACATCTGTCTAGCCAGGAGAAATCAGCCAATCTGGCAAGAAACCTGCGCGCATTGGGCCCAGAGGACGCCGAGGATCTCTTAATCAAGGTGTACATTGGCGTTACGGAGACGTTGAGGCGATTGACGACCCAGGTCAAGGTTCTCCTGGATATTGCGAGCTCCTTGTCTAGCACGAATGCGTCGTCCATAGCAGAGGGGGCCCTCAAATCGCCGCCCATCAAATCACCAATGATGAGCCCTCGATTCGATCTTGACGCCACCAATCCCATGGATGACGCCGACATGGAGTTGCAAGAAGAGCTACACAAGAGCCTGGACCTTAATAGTCTTCTCACGCAGGCCGTCGACGTCGCCAACGACAAGATTGTGAAGATCTTGAAGGTGCGAGCCGAGCAAGCTACTCACCTGCCACTGGAATTCTTTCTCCGGTATTTCACATTGAACCTTTACTTTGCGAATGAGTGTGAAGCCATCTCTGGACGAAGCGGAACGTCGCTCAAAAACGTGGTGAACGGGCACATCAAAGAATTTGTCCATCGGAACCGTGATGCGGAGATGCAGAAGCTTGCGCAGGGCATGGAGGCGGATCAATGGAACGCAAAAGACTTTTCGGAAAATAGCTCGCGGTTACTGAACATGATACTGAACTCGAGTACCCAGGATCTCACTGTCTGGACGGAGAAGAACAAACTCTGGATCCCACATCGTGATCTCGAGAAGCTGCCAGCAGAGCCAAGCGCAGAGCCTGCTGCCGAGCCAAATGGAACGAGCAAGGACAAGACACGATCTGCCATTATTGAGACGGAGAAGTTCATCCTGCCAAACTCTGCCATCCTGTGCCTGCATGGCATGGGAAACTTTTTGTATCTGATTGCCGGCATTCCGTCCATGACGACGGATGTAGCCTCGTCATTAGTTGCCTATCTCCAACTGTTCAATTCCCGCTGCACGCAGTTGATCCTCGGCGCTGGCGCCACTCGTTCGGCGGGGTTGAAGAACATTACCACCAAGCACCTCGCTCTGGCCTCGCAGGCGTTATCCTTTATGGCAACCCTGGTGCCTCACATTCGCGAATTCGTACGCAGCCAAGCCGGGTCAAGCGCGGGAGTATCCAGTGTGATGGGCGAATTCGACAAGGTGCGTCGTCTGCTGCAAGAACACCAGAGCAATATCCATCAAAAGCTCGTGGACATTATGAATGGCCGAGCCGCTCTCCACGCCAAGAGCATGAGGACCATTGACTGGGATGCGTCGGATGCCGACTCTGTACACGCGTACATGGAAATTCTTGCCAAGGAGACGACCACGCTGCATCGGGTGCTTACCAAACATTTGCCCGACACGTGCATTCAGATGATTATGACGCCAGTGTTTGCGAGTTACAAGGAACAACTGGGAGGTCCGCTCAGGGAGGCAACCCCAAAGACGGAAGCTGGACAACGAAGGTGAGTTTTGATTCAGCCTTTTTTTTATATTTATATAAGAGCATTATTGTTGAGACATGCTATATCAATGATTACAATAATGGGAGCCCCATTTCCGCTGACAAACACAAACACAGCATGCTGCGAGACCTGGAATTCCTCTCCACCAAATTAGGCCAAATCGAGGGCTTTGGCGATGCAGGAACCTTTCTCACCGACATTGTCAAGTCCAAAGACGTGAGGCCAAAGACGCCGGAACCTACCAAGGAAGCAGCCGTGTCGGCAGAGAAAGAAGAGGACAAGGACGACGGTGTGGCCGAGTCCAAGTCCATCCAAGAGGAAGCGTCATCGACGCCTGCAGAAAAGGCAGATGACGGGGCCAACTCTTCGAGCCAGTGAAGATGGACGAGAGAGCTATCCACACCGAGTTGGGGGGTTAATTCAGTCGAGATTTTAACAGTCCACAAAAGACATGTTTTTGTGAAGAAGATTTGGGACCGCGGCGTACGTACGTACATCCTGATCAAGGATGCTGTGCCGTGTTTTGCGCGCATGGAAGAACTGGTCCCAATTGCGTCGGCCGGCTCGGCAGAAATGCCACGAAGATAGACTCTGCAGGGATACATGGTATACACAAATATATACATACCCATCTATGTATGTATACACACATAGGTCTATAATATATACTCTAATGTATAAACGTCCATGCTATATATACTTGGACGCATACATCCAGGCACGTATAGGCCAAATAAGCACTCACCCCTTTCCTCCCTCCGACGGTTTCGACGACGCAGCAGCAGTAGCCAAGCCACCAGACTCCAGCTTCTGGACTTGTCCCCAAGGAACGACTCCGAAAGGGCGCCCCCGTTCGTCCCACAAACCCCCAATAGAAGTGCACGCCTCAAATCATCCGTACCGACCTTCCCGGACCAGGATTCGGTGAACGGCGCCCGTGGGATAAACACCAGCAATCATAACGGGGGAACTTGTAGGGTTTTACAGCCCCTTGTGCTCTCACGGAGCTGCGTCCAAAATGAAGCGGTGTGTGTATGTACATATACATACTCCGTGCACAGATATACTCGCACGGGTAGACATGTCGGCACAGATTCCAAACAGAGATGGACTTTCGAAAACGAAAAATGAAAAAGGGGGGGGAGAAGAAGAAAGAAAAAAAGAAGAAGAGAAATAAAAAAAAGATGGGGGCGGGGGGGAAAGAAGAAGAAAAAGAAATTTAGAGGGAATCAACTCATGCAGCGAGTGTCTCCTGCCAGCGATTCACACCATGGATACTACAAAGACATCTCATTCATGCCCGTCCAAAATCACCGTTATTAGAACCCTAGGTTCAGGGAGGTAGATAAGATACTGCATATAGGTCATCAGTTCTATACAAGAAAGTTGCCTAGCGGACACTCACGAAATGGAGCGCATGGTCGTGAGGAGACGTGTTTGTGTTGTTTGTGGTGACGTGCGTACTCACGTAACATGTATATCCACATTACATGTACATTTATGTTATATGTATACTCACATTGTGTTATACCTATACTCCGACAACATCCTCTTTTAATATTCATCAATATAAGACCGTTTCAGAAGAAAAAAATAGTTCCACTAGAGGTAAAAACATTCAAAACTGAATTTCTTGGCTTCCCGAATCTATCGGCGTCCAAGAGATGGGCAAAGCGTATTTCTTCCGGCAAAATAACCACTTCCTGGAATCTATTCTTTCTCTTTGAAGTATATTAAGAAATGTGTAAAATATAGGTACTTCATTTAGCGATATAGTACTTTCTTAAGATACTGAGGCCACATACTGGCTGAAATCATCACCATCCCCGGCGCACAGAGAGCATGGCATGTCCTAGTTCTTGCTTCTTTCCGCGAGATATGTTTTCCTATCTCTTCGTCAACTTCGTCATACGCTGTTGTTTCCATCACCTTGTTTACTGGCTGGCCCCCGCCCCCCTTTTTGTTACCTTCTTCACTAGCTATTCCCCTCCTTTTTGTGTATTACCTTCTTTGCCGGCAACGTTTTCCTCGTTTTGTCACCTTTTTCATAAACTGTTTTTATTTTCCCCTCCTTTTATTAGCTTCGTTGTAAGCTATTTGTTCCCCTTTTTTATGACCTTTTTTTTGCAAGCTGTTTTTTCTCCCCCTCCTCTTTTTATCACCCTCTTTTCAAGCTGTGTTCCCCCCCCCCTCTTTTTCATTAGCTTTGTTGCAAGCGGTTTTCTCTATTTTCGTCGGCTTCTTTGCAGAGCTACTTCCCCCTCTTCTCATCAGCTTCGTCTCTGGCTACTACTATATTGCCTAGAGAGCTGCCGTAAACCCCCTCCTGCCACCCAAGCCCCCCCC
>SRPW01000631.1:0-17989 GCA_018360225.1 Claviceps pusilla | reverse complement strand
AAAAAGAAAAAGAAAAAGAAAAAAAAAAGAAAAGAAGAAAAAAAAAAAAGCCAGACAAGACAGAGGTACACTGTGAAACCACGACTCGAACGTCGCGACCATTCCTTTCATCACCTACATCTACACAGACAAAGAAGCAGAAAACGTGCACATCATGGCCCTTCGGCCTCTCGGATAACTCCTATCGAAAGTCCACCGAGTAAAGCACCCGGGTTACTCGGTCTGCACTTAGGCACTTAGGCCCAGCAGTGTGCGACACGTTTCGAGGCTGGACGGAAAAATCAAGCTGGCCAACGCCGTCGTCAAGCGGTCTGCCAAGGGTGCTGCCTTCCATATCGGGTAATCAAATCGATCACGTGGCCGTATTCGCTGACGCAAGATGCAACAAAGACCGAGTGTAGCCGCTGCCAAGGGTGAAGGAAAGAAACCAGTAGGCTCGTTTTTGGCGTTGATCCCCACTCCCCACTCTCCACTCTCCACTCTCCCCACTCCCCGCTCCACGCTCCACTCTGAGATAACGGAGAGGCGAGACGCGTGATTGTCCAATGAGGTGCGCGGGATTGCTGTCGAAGTCGGCTTCTGGAATGTGCTGGCGGCAGTTTGAGCCGTTGCTTGGTGCATTGAAGCATTGAAATGAAAATCCCGGGGATAAATGGGGAGTGAAGAAGGGGTGAAGAGGGACTTGGGATGGGGAGTGGGGGAGAAAAGGGGAAAGAACAAGTGAAGCGACGGCCGACTGAGACTGGGAACTCCAGAAACTGGACAGAGGGCGAGACGAAGTTCGGCATTTGTGCGCGTGTCGTTGCTGATCTATTGGTTCCAGGGCATCACCTGACCGTCCCTGCTCCCGAATGTAGATACCTTGCCCTTGGAAATGTTACTCATGACCACAAGGCATTTATCCCGGACGACATGCCTCCTTGGTTGGGGTCGAGACCGGTTCTTGCACACACTGTGTACATTGGAGACACGCACACACACACACACACACACACACACACACACACACGCACAAAGCACCGTTATCGGCATCTCCGTCGCACAACCTCCGCTGACGCTGGAGCTCTCTTGTTGGCCTTTATCACAGGCATTGATCCTTATCAGTTGCGTCTCATTCTTTTCCATCCGTGGTCCGCAACAAGCTTACTCAGCTGTTCTTTGTCGCGTCAGTCATCACCTCGGTCATCACCTCAGTCATCGCTTCAGTCATCGCCTTCACGTCGCTCCCTTTCAAGCCTTGGAGTGTAGGACAACGACGACATGCCAAGGATTTCGTGACCTTTCCTGTTGGTTGTACCAAAGACAGCTAGCCTCACACCCACGCCCGCCCACTCCTACCCACTCCTAGCGAGGCCGAACGTCGGAGGTCGTCGATTGGCATACGTCTTGGTGTGTCTTATGTCGTCTGATCTGGTGCAGCGCCCACCGTCGATCCGAACCGATGTCGGAGCGACTCGACGTACCCTATCGGCCTGCCGCGGGCCAAGCCAACCACGTCCTGCACACCTCCGTAGGCAAGGCCAAATAACAGGCCCAGTTTGGCGGTGCGACCAGCCGTAGACATGGAAAAGCCATCTGGTTCATGCGGCCGAAAGTCGGCGACTGTTAGCCACATCGATCAAAGGAACTTGCCATGCACCCCCCGACTACGTAATGGACAACCCCGACGCTTGCCGAGTTCTGTAAGGCTTGTGCACCGATAGTGCGTGCATGAAGGAAGAGGTGCGAAAACGGAGGAAGCAAAAAAAAAAAAAAAAAAAAAAAACAATAAAAAAGAGAGAGTCGGGAACACAAGTCATTTGAAACCATGTCATCAAGATGCGGCAAGACAAAGTTTGACGGCCTCGGTGAGCCATCCCACGCGTCAGACCTCACACAGACAGAAAACCAACGACCCAATTTCTCATATATTGTCCGGGGAAGGAGGGGCGCCCAATCGTGACCATCCACCATCGTGTAAATGAAATCATACTTACGCCATAGAGAAAAGGCACCGGCAACGGTGAGTGTCGCCACGGTGGTGGAAAACATGTCGCTGCACCCACGATAGCGATCTACCGTGCTCTCCAACCCGAGAGCCATGAAGCTCCAAAACCCCGTCTTGGCGGCCATGCGAAATCCCTCACGAATCCCGCCCTGCATGGCATGGTAGTTTTTGGATTTGTGGTAGAAATACCATCCGGTGGTGGTGTCGGGCATCTTGTGTGCGTGTTCTGCCCGGAAACGAAGCTGCGCCATCTGGCCGCCCTGCATGGCTCCCAGCGTGAAGCCTATGACGCCGGACGACACGGATCCCAGCAGAATGCGGGCCGGTGTCGATATGGACAGCCTTGGGGTTGAATCGAAGGAGCATGCATCGCGATTGTGTGGCCGAGAAAATGGAGGCGTTGATGGCGAGGGCGTGCGAGCAGTCACGTCTGAGGTATATGGGTGATCCATGGGAAGGACGAGTGACGTAGTCAGGGTCGGTTGTTAAAAAAAAGAGAGAGAGGGAGTAAGAGAGAAAAAAATAAGGACAGAAAAAGAAAAAAAAAAAAAGAAAAAAAAAATCGATGAGACGTGATGGTTTTCCAAGTCAAGAGACACTGTATGTCGGATCTTTGGTGTACCGTGTTTGTACAGTTCAGTGTGTATGGTGCGTTGGACACGTTGGACGTTTGGCGTGCGTGTACGACAGGCTCCTTGATGCTCCGTTCTTGGCTCGTTCTTGACTCCAACAAGTTTGAAGCTTATCGAGTCAGGCTTTGCGCTGGCCTGGCGTATCGAATCGGTCTGGCCCGAGCGCTGATGACGGACAGGAATGATTCCAGTGGCTTTATCTGGGACTAATGACGTCGGAAGCTTTCAGCGCTGATAACAAATTATTCACGTTTCCCTGAAACGGGGGATGTGATTGTGGCGGATAGAAGTTCCATTGAAGCTTTTTTTTTTTTTTTCTTTTCTTCCTTTTTTTTTTTGCCCTCGATGATGAGGTGACCGTGCTGAGTGCTCCCGTCTCCACACTACCTCATCTCACAAACACGTGGTGCGAAAGCACGTGATGTCGCGCCGAAATTGCACCAAGCCCCGTCATGGCCCAGCGCGTCGCCTTGAGACCCTGACGTGACCTAGTCTCGAACTCTCGGGACAAGGAGTGAGGAGTGAGGAGTCAGGAGTCAGGAGTGGCCGCCGGATCGGTTCGGAAACAACACAAACCTCACAACTATTCGCCAACGCCAGCATATCTCGAAGCCATCATGGTATGGTGTTGAAGACGCCCCTCATCTGCTCTGCCGTCTGCTCTGCCGTCTGCTCTGCTGCAACTAACTCTGCATCAATATAGACCACCGTCGGCGACGATCACATCTCCGTGCGCTTCAAGCATGGCATTCACACATTCTATCTCTTCGTCGAGGCTTCGGCGCCCATGTCCAAGGTGTCGGAAGAATTAATCGGGATCCTCCAGGACCGGTACTCCCGAGGTCTCACCACGTCGGTTGCCCAGGCCAAGACTACACCGATCCCGTCCGACCCCTTACTGGCATATGGAGTGCTCAACGTCCCCAATGATCCCTCGAAGGGGTGGAAGAGAGTCGATACGGGTGCAGATGAGGGCAACAGTCCTACCCAATGCGGCCTTAAAAATAATAGCATCGTGGCATTCACGTTTGTCACGGACCCGGCCGATGACGAAGTGGTATTCGAGGTGGAATGGCCCAAGGACGATGAAGAGCTATATGAGCAGCAGGCGTGAAGGGCGGGAGGAGGGGGGGGGGGGGGGGGGGGGGGGGGGTGGATTTTTCGCTCTTTCGTCGTGGCAACTGTCATTGTCTGAAGCAAATTAGGAGTGTCTGCGCTTTAGGATTTCCCCAGCTTGCAGATTACCGGCGTTCCCGGTGAACGGATCATGGCTAAAACGATTTGGTTATCGGCGGGGACTCGACAACTGATCTAAGCTTTCGCCCGAACAACCCGCTCGCCATCTCGTTTTTCAGCCTACCGAGCTTCCAACGATGAATAGAACAAAATTCAGAGCACGTCCGGTCAACATGCGTGTGGCGGAGAATACAATGTGTGAAGCTCCGAATATTGTACAATTATGTGATAAATGGGTCGATACGTGGGCGCAACGGCGCTCGTTGCAGCAATAAGAAGCACATATCCCCATGACACATGCACCACTCGAAAGAACAAAAAATTAAACAAATTAACAAATTAACACAATGGTCAACGCTTCCCTGCAGTACTATTCTCGAGTAACGAACGGGAGATTACTCCCACGCGCCGTCCCTTGTTGAAATAGTGTGGGGTTGACTGGAACTGCAAATTGCTGGCTTCAAATTGTCCACATGACCTCTGGTTGAACCGAGACAGCCGAATCCGCGTCCAGTGTGCTTGCTGGCAAAAGGGTGTTTATCTAAGGGTTCTACATTTTGTAAACACGTGAATATCTTGCCTTTTGGTAGCAAATTAGTTTTTGATTGTGGAATCAGACCGAGGTCGATTGTCAAGAGCATGTCATGTGTAGGAAAGAGACAAAGTCAGACAAGAAGGTGATGGGCTTGAGTTCTGTCCCGGGACTAGGGTAGGTCGCCTTGCTTCTTCTTTTCTTTTTGTCCCCCTCGCACACAGCCATGATAAACCCGACAAGTCGTCAGCAATCTGACATTCTTCGACATCTAATTTCCGCTTTCCATCCAACATTGTAACATATCCACCATGCGGGCGTTCATCTCTATTCCATGGCGATTATTGCTCCTCGGCACGATTCTCGCCGCGCTCGGCAGTGGCACCGCCTCCCCAGATACCCAGATTCCGCTGAGCGGCGCGACCACAAGGACACATCATCATCATCATCATCAAGTCGATGCGGCTATTCTGGCCGCCCTAGCGAAGCACCCGGATCCAGTCGACGCACTCGTTTCCCTCCATCCAGAACGTGCCGGCCATCTCGCACAACCTCGCCTGCTGCGCATCTTGGATGAAAACAAGACGACGTGGATGACCGAGGGAGACAAGGTGCGCCTGAAGCGCAAGGGCAAGAAATTCGCTGACCTGACCGACCATGAGGAATTCATCAGGGCGAACCAAATGAACACCATGGCCGGTGAAGCCCGTATGTCTCCAGAGCGAGCGAAGCGATGAGGCGTCCTGGCAGCCATGACTAACTGCGCAGGCCAGACCTGCCGAAGCTCTCCCATCACGGCATTGTGAGGCCTTTACTTCATCGCGTGTCGACCACAAGACTGCGCAGGGATCTGGAGAAGCTCACGAGCTTCTATACCCGTTACTTTGGAAGCGAGGACGGCGAGCGCAGTGCACTGTGGTTGCACGACCAAATCGCCGAGGTGCGAACATCGTCGCCATTTGCCGTCATTGCCCCTTCATCCATGTATCCTTGTCCCCATGGCAGTGCTAATGGAAGTACGAGTCGACGTTTGAAACCATAGATCATCAAGGACTCCCCCTTCCACACCCACATATCCCTCGAGTTCTTCACGCACCCGTTCCCCCAGCCCTCCCTCGTGGCCCGATTTGAGCCCAAAGTCCGCAACTCCTCCCTGCCCCTGACCATCATAGGCGCCCATCAGGATTCCATGAACTATTATTTTTTCCCCTGCTGCCGGCTCCGGGGGCCGACGATGATGGGTCCGGCACAGTGAGCATTCTGGAAGCCTTCCGTGTGCTGGCTGCCAGTGGTTTCGTCCCGCTTCATGGGCCCGTCGAGTTTCACTGGTATGCTGCGGAGGAAGGGGGGATGCTTGGCAGTCAGGCCATTGCGCGGGACAAGAAGGAGTCTGGAGCCCGGATCGGAGCCATGATCGAATTCGTGAGTGATCCCCTCTCAGATGCTTGGATGAGGGGGAGATGACGGGAAAGGACGGAAAAGAACGGGAAAAGGAGGAGGCTGTTGGGGGCCAATGTGCTAAACACGCAGAGTAGGACATGACTGCATTTGTGGCGCGCAACGCAACCGAGTCCATCGGCTTCATCGAAACGCAGGCAGATGCACCGTTGACCAAGTGGGCGTCCGACTTGGCCAATGAGTACTTGTCGATTCCGGCCCAGATCTACAAACTTCCAGGGTAGGGTTGCTTTTTTTTTTTTTTTTCTGTTTTTCTTCATTCTTCTTTCTTTCTTTCTTGGTTGGTTGGTTGGTTGGTCGTCTTCGTACGCTCCATCTACATCCCAAGCTAACACAACCTCAGCGGCGCCGGCTCTGACTACATGTCCTACAACAGCCTTGGCTATCCCGCCGCCTTTGCATCCGAGGGCAATCCCTCCGTCGGCGGCTTCCCAGGCGAATTCGATCCCTACGTCCACACAGAATGGGACACGATAGACATCAACGACAAGACGGGGACATTCTCGATCGAGGTAAAAAAAAACACTTAGACGCAGGAGTCTCCCTGCTTGCCGGACATTTGGCGCAGACTGACCGTGACCCCTTTGACTGACCTCGTGGAATACAGCACATGGCTCGATTCTCCGAACTTGCTATTGCGTTTGTGATTGAGCAGGCCGGCTGGGATAGGAAGTGGCGTTGAAATGAGCAGTAGTGGCCTGACTTGGATGCATTTATATCCTAGAAGGGACTAGTACGGACAACTTGCTTTTGCGTTTGTCATTGGACAGGTAGACTGGGATAGAAGATGCGTTGAAATGGGTAACTGTGACTTGGGTCAAGATGCATTCATATCCTCAAGGGGAGTAGCAAATATGTTGCTTTAACGTTGCTATTGGACAGGCAGGCTGGGATAGAAGTGACGTTGAAATAAAACAACAGGGACCTGGCTTATACTGCACTAGTATCTTGAAGGGACTAGTAGGTCCGGGGGTTGTGGCTCAATCTCCAATAACGATGACCATCCATGACATGAACCACCTGACCTCCTACATGGACTGTTCCAGGCAGGACGTATTAATGACAGGAGGTGACGGTGCGTATTCATAACGGGATGTATTGGTGACAGGACGTACTGATGACAGGGCCTTTCGATCCCACAAGTCCCAAGTGCACAGAATCATCATGTAAACTTCGACCCCGCTTCATGTCCTTCTCCTGACTCCATGCATGAATTTGACGCGCCAAAAGACCAGGGGAGAAGCGGGAAAGGCTTCCAAAGTGTCGTAGTGCAGATTTCACGTTTTGAAAGCATTACTCCGCCAACGTCGCGAGACAATCGGCCCCTTCCTCCCCTGTTTTACCCATTGCAGGTCCGCAAGCTCTCATCCGAACGCCACCAGCTCTTAACGGAGCTGCTTTGCGGGAATGCTTTCGAATCGTGCAATTTGCACCACCACACTTTGGAAATCCGTCCTCAGCACTTTGAAGTTGGTGGTCATTCAAGCATAATTGCTTCCATGGACTTGTTCACATGTTGGTGCTGAAAATGTGGCGCAGTTCCTGTGAAGGAGCAGAGATGTATGTTTTACATGATGGCGCAGAAATAATGTAATGGTGAATGAAGAAATAGGACAATGCCTAGTATATAAGATTATGATCGGGGAGAGAGTAGCTAATTATTCAGCGATATGAGTAAAACGGAAATAGCGTTTAAATTCAACATGTAAAGATAATATGTGGCATTATCGTGAGTTATCAAAGGCTAATACTATTATATAGAGCTAGTAATAAGGATTCTTTCATAATTATAAGAGCTAGTTATAGAAGTCAAGAATAGAAATTAAGGCTAGCGTTTAATGTAAGATTATAGTTACTGCGCTTGTAGTCTTGGATATAAAATCTTGGTCGCCACCTCTTCTTCTTCGCTGTAGGCTATACCTACCTTATTGCAGACTTTGCTGAAGGAGCGTGAACATTATGCGCAAGAAGAAGCATAACTCCTGCTTTATATCGTTAAAGTAAGACTTTTTTATCGAAACTCTTACAATCCTAAGTATTATTAGCTAATTTTTAAAGAAATACTCTTTATTGATGAGTTATAAGAATCCAATATCCTAGGATATACTACTTTAGGATATTATAGTGTTGAAAGACTCTACATATATAGTCAGGAGGGAGATCTAGCTTATACAGAAGAATAAGAAAAACTAGCTAGTAAAAAAGGCAAGAAGAAGGCAGGAAAGAAATGGCATGTAAAGAGGAAGCTAATGAAAGGAGAAAAGAAAAGCAGCTGGTTGAGATGCTAATAAGAACAAGGGAGAACAGCTACTAAAAGAAGGTGATGTCAAGACTGGTCGTGAAATACTGCTGAGTGGAGTGAAGACCGAGACACAAAAGATGCACTGCGACATAGCTGCTAGGTGGGGAGTAATGCTTTAAGGTATAAATCTCTGCCTTATTATATAAATATACGCGCTCTATCTTTCATATACCCTCTTAGCGTGCCGCTAAGTCAAAGCTAGGGCACCACATGCCTCGCTCTCTTGCGGCACTCTAGGCTCTACGAGGCCAGTCGCGCACTCCCAATGAGGGCGGCCATGACAGGTGACGAGAAGAATGAATATATCAATAACAGGGGATTCATTTTCGGCTTAAGGAGTCCAACGCTTTGCGCTAATACATTTAGATAGCTATTATGATCTTTTGCATAGGAGATAGACACGTGATTCTATCTAACAATTAGAGAAATAAAAATACACATGGACCCTGCCTTACATCTGTTTAACATTAGCACCAACACCATCATTATCCACGATTCCACATCCACATCCACATCCACATCCACATCCACATCCACATCCACATCCACATCCACACTAAAATTAAGTACGTTATACTTGATGCTATAACTTATAATGTTCTTATCTCCCTTCGCACTACCGCTAGCTCCCGTCTTAATCCGCCACATCCCCTAGAACTACCGTTAAGTCCCTTCTGCACTACTGCTACGTTTAGATAGGAGCTAGCCGCAGTAAAAGGGATTTCACGACGATGCGAGTGGAAACAAGGATATGATAAGTTATAGTACTAGATTCTTTTGGCTGCCCAACTTTATCAGCATCATAGAGGGCAGGCAAAGCGTTGGACTCCTGTAGGTTAAACAAAGTCAGTAACTATATATTTCATTTATTTTTACAGTACAAACCCTGCATGATTTTACACCCGTCACCTGCGCCACCAGACGTAAAGCACTCTTCCGTATATATTACTTATCATATTCTCGAGAGTACTCTAGAGGTGTGGGTGGCGTACGCCATGCCGTAACGTCTCTCTGGTCATGTACCTCTGTAAAACAAACAGGGGTGTATTGTATATCCCTCATTGTATATGTTGAGCCCTTTGCTAGCTGAATGCATTATCACATCAGGTGCACGGAGAATGTTTGGATGGCCCCAATCCTAGCCTTTTGCTGTCTTTTGCTGTTCGTGTCAGCTCGTTAGCTTCTTCGAGGGCTTCCTCACCCGCTGCGTTTCCTCTCTTCGTTCACTTCTTTGCTAAGTGCTTTTTCCCCGTCGCCCTCAATGGGCTGCACACTTTTTGGCGCCTACGTATCTTTTTACATAGCAGAAAACTCACTGCCTACTCTCATGTTCTTCAACACCTCACTGTGAGGCAAAACCTCGCCATGCTTTACTGTTTTTATTAACTACTAGCTGGACAATATGATGTCATATTTCCCCTTCTCTACTGGATTATGGATGAGCATGTAATTACAATGTTTATAATCTTTCACTTCTCCACTAGTTAAGGTACGAGTATCTAATCGCAAGTTTCACAATATTTCCCGTATTCAATAAATAACCTCATTATATGCATTCGAAAGAGGCAAAGCGGGAAGCTACACTTCCCACGCTATCCTTGCTCATTTGAACCAACACAACACGCGGGCTAAGCTCCTCTTTCCCTGATTATATTCATTCAAAAGAGCCAGAGCGTGAAGCTGCGCTCCTGACGTCTTCCCTACGCTTCTACAAACGCACCGCCCAGGTGGAGCGGAGCGTTGCCTGCTTATTATGATTATTATTATTTTTAAAAAAAACCAAAGCGGGAAGCTACGTGTCCCGCGCCTCTCCTTGGCTTTGCACCAGGCAGGTGACGGAAAACGGAGGAAACGCTCCGCGTGCCGTGATTATGGTCTGCCATTTCTCCTGTCATTTCTCCTGTCATTTCTGCTGCACTTCTGCTGCACTTCTGCTGCACTTCTGCTGCACTTCTCCTTTATTTCTCCGTCATTTCTCCCTCGCTTCCCCTCATTTCTCCTGCGCCAACAGTTGAGTGGGGGCTGTTGGAGAGAATCATGGCTCGGTCAAGTCGATGTCATAAGTCGCCGAAAGCAAGGAACACGACAGGTTCATGGCAGCAATGAACCCGGAGCAGTAGTGAAGAGAGGGGAAAAAGGAAAAGAGACCGGAGATGATGATGGGACATCGGAGAGGGAGCACATCGGCATGCAGCGACGGACTTGCGCCGATGGATCCAACACGGCAGTGACGTCCAGCGAAGCGATCAGGAGCGGTAGGACAGGAGACATGGATGATCAGGAGACAAAGCAAGTGGGCTGATTTGTCCAAGTCATTGCGAATAATACAAGTTTTTGTTGAGAAATGACATATGGGAGACGGGCACGTGATTTTGTGCGACCGTCGATGAAGATAAAACAGTCATGGACCCCCCGCGTCACGTCTTGTTCAACATCAACCTCCACATCATCCTCCACATCATCCTCCACATCATCCTCCACATCATCCTCCACATCATTTATCCCCCACATCATTTATCCTCACTGTCCACATCATTCTCTACAACAACAGCGCGAATTGCCAAAGACACCATGACCACTACGCAAGACTTTTCACCAGAACCCGATTTGACGGCGCTAAGGGAAAGTTCTGAAGGTTTGGTAGTTCAAATGGCTCGGTTTGGCAACATGGTGCAAAGGTTGACGGAGACGGTGACGGAGCTCCGGACGGAGTTCCGTAGAGAGATAGCGGAGCTCCGGACGGAGTTCCGTGGAGAGATAGCGGAGCTCCGGACGGAGTTCCGTGGAGAGATAGCGGAGCTCCGTGGAGAGATGGCGGAGCTCCGGACGGAGTTCCGTGGAGAGATAGCGGAGCTCCGTGGAGAGGTGACGCAGCTTCGTGGAGAGGTGACGGAGCTCCGTGGAGAGGTGACGCAGCTTCGTGGAGAGGTGACGGAGCTCCGTGGAGAGGTGACGCAGCTTCGTGGAGATATGACGCGAGGGATGTCGACAATGCAAACAGAAATACGCATATTGTAAGTAATGGCATGTTGAGAGACGGCCACCTGTGATGCAGCTAATAAGAAGGGGCAGAAATCGAAACGTCACATCGCGCTTGGGGAATAACATCATGTTAAACGGGGATGATAGACTCGAACCCCTCTACAACCTGACGACGGGCGAAATCATAGCGAATTGTCCAGCCACGCTGGGAGAGTTGGAACAGTGCTCAGGTAAGACAAATAACACGGACAGACGGGAAAGAGGTGCATGGAGGTTTTGGAAATCAGTGCTGATATATAGAACTGACGATAGCCACAAGGATCACGGCGTTATTGAGAGAGCTGGATGAAGTAGTACCGCGATCGCTCGAAGATAAGCGACGAAGACTGCGGCTGGCATTTGGGGTAAGGTTGGAGTTACGACGGTTTGGCAGGGAGTGATTGGTGGTTGTTTTTGGCGAAGTTTGCTTCTTTTGCGAGCTGTTTTCCTCCTCTCCCTCTAGCGCTTATCAAATTTGTATAGAAGAAAAAGTCTCCGCGATTTGCTTTGCGATTTTAAAGGTGCCGCGTTTAATGGCAGGTAACGGCTGTAGGAAATGGTCCCTGTCAAACCGTCGCAACTCCAATCTCACCCCAAATGCCAGCCGCAGTCTCCGTCGCTTATCTTCGAGCGATCGCGGGCCGTCGCTTTATCTGGAGCATGTTTACAATTCCACGATGGGAGTATAGTGGTTAGGGTTCATCCAGACAGAGGGTGGTATCTAGTTATCTTAGCCACGCCTTTGCGAGCTGATTTTTTTTTTATTTTCCCTTTTTCGTTAGCTTCTTTGCTCACTGTTTTTTCTTCCCTTTTCATTACCTTCGTGAGCTGTTTCTCCCAACCCCTCAAGTGGGTGGACAAGGTATGGCACTCTAGGGTAGGCGCTTAACCTAATATCCCCTTTGTAGCGCTCATCTATTTATAGAGCAGAAACGTTGCCGCTTAATTTTCTTAACTTTATTATACTTAACCATTTTTGTTAAGTAATAGCGAGATGTGTAAAGATAGACATATTGGATAAGGTATATACAATGTTTCCTCTCCCTACTACATTTGCCATATTATTTTGCCTCAAAAAAGGCAAAGCGGAAGCTATACTTTTTGCGCCTTCCAAAGTACCAGGCTTAGGCATAGTCTGGTTTGTTCAAAGAAGATGGAACAAATATGGACAGTACGACATGTTCATCGGGAATGGGTGCATAGGACAGTCGTCTCAACGCAACCGCTCCGGCAGTTGGGTGATTTGAAAGACATAATGATTGGTCCGTCATGACGCGACGGCTCAGTTGAAGGCGCTGGCGGCTCAGACGCAGGAGCTGGCGGCGCTTCGAGAGGAAGTGAGGACGTTGTGTGGAAAGAGTAGTACGTTGTCCCAACCCAGTGCTGAAATGTAGAGCCGGTGATGGTAAGAAGGATGTTGCCCTTGTTGAGTGAGCTGGATGAAAGAAGTGCCGCGATGAAAATGGGAGGGAAACACCTCAGGAAGAAACTGAGAAAGGAGAAAAAAACAGCTGGCGAAGGAGCGGGCGAATAAGAGCCTACGACTAGGGTATCCGACGCTCTCTCCCTGCGCCCAGGATGACGATAATTTTGGCGGATATGGGGCTATAGTTCCTTGTCAGGTCGGATGCTTGCCCATCTCTTCGCACCTTAAAGGCAAGGTAAGGCAGGCCAAGGCCAAGGCGTAAAGGGCGACCTCCTGGACCAATGTTGCCGAGGATACCGATGATGATGCTTCATTGATTTTCGTAGTTCAAAGTACATGTTTGTTACCGTTGGTAGTAAACAGGCTCGTCAAGGCATATAATGGCGAGAACTTGTCCACCTAGCATTGTCTGCTGCTCGGGCGTAATTGCTATCCATGATTGGTTATCGAGCAAAAGGACGTCATCTTCTGCGGCGCAAGTCCCCGTTGAGGCAAATAGACAAATCTGTGTATTTCCAAGTCTGTCCACCACTAATTTACTTTTTCACAGTCTGTGATCCGAGCAGAACGAATCTAACTGCTAGTTCCACCCGCCTGGTAAGCATGTTTCTCAACAACACAGCCATAAAGCCGGATTCCGACCCCCTGGTCTGCCCTCACCCATGACCCTATACCACCATCTATCACGAGCATCATACGACAACAAACTCGCTCTCTGCCTCACACAGCCTCCCCGATGAACTGCAACAATCCCTGTGTCCCCGGCTCGATGCTCTCGGCAGTCTTCTTCCCGGCCTTGTAAACCACAAACGTGGGCGTTTTCGTCACGCCCTCTTTCGCAGCCAAATCCGGCAACTCATCCACGTCAATCTTGGCGAACAATATTCCCGCGTGATCCGCACGATTGGCCTGCCTGTTTTATTTCCCCATTAGTAACAGCCGTCCAAAAATACAAAAACCTTTTTTTTTTTTTTTTTTTGAAAACATGAACAAAGGCAAAGATTCGATTGCGAACGCGTACTCTACAAAGAGGGGAGCCAGAACCTTGCACCCCTCATCTTGTGTGGCGAAAAAGTCGACAATGACGGTTTTGTTTTGGGAAATAGTTTCGCGGAAGGCTTGGTCTCTGGGATGGTGGACATGGTTAGCGAGATTGAATGTACACATCCATGTTTTTCTTGGTTGCTTTGTATTTCGTGAGAGCGCAAGAGGGTCTGGGTGTTTCTTTACGATTGGATGTTGTGGACTGGCATTTTGAGTGCGGGCGCGGGCGCGGCGGATCGATGGCGGTTGGGTTTTGTGTGGAGGGTACTCGGTGGGAAGATTGAAGGCAATGTTTCAAGGTTTCTCGAGGATTTATCGATTTCCGTAAGAAGTGACTTCAATATGTCGGGGTTTTTGTTCTTTGACGTCTTGGT
Organism: Claviceps pusilla; assembly: GCA_018360225.1. Classification (NCBI taxonomy): domain Eukaryota; kingdom Fungi; phylum Ascomycota; class Sordariomycetes; order Hypocreales; family Clavicipitaceae; genus Claviceps; species Claviceps pusilla. The sequence continues at coordinate 3,977 of SRPW01000631.1, read as the reverse complement.
GTTAGGTTTGACTAGTGTTTTTGGTGTTTCTGAGAAACGAAATATGATGATGTATGTGCTCGGGTCAGGAGCCAGGACAGGAGCAAGATGTGGCGGACGGGTGTGGCAGTCATGACGTGTTGATGGCATCACTGTTGAGTCAATGGGCCCACATGGAGTGACGATATGTTTAGCCACTTGCAACGTCTGACACGTAGGGCCCTAGTGTAATGCAATAACGTGGTTAGAATACTCTTTTTCTCTTGAAATCATGGATGATAATGTCTGCGATGGATAAGTTGTTGAAGTGTATTCTTCTTCGTATTATGAGAATTATATAAATATTACCATGATGAAAAGCTAATCATTGATGATGGAGAGAAATGTCGGATAATGGAACAAACTCCCTGTCTCCCTAAAATCCATCGCCATCTCAAAGTTTCAAACCCCCTCGAGTGGAATTCACAAAGTAGAACCGCACATTATTTCTTCTCTCCCGTCTGCCTCGGCTTGTTATCCTCCTCAAAGTGCTTCACCCCGTCCATGTTGATCCAGCCAGGCATGTTATCCGCCTGCCACTTCTTGACGGTGAACCAGATGCCCTCGTGGCTCAGGTCCTTGTCGCTGTTCTGGTCCTTGTGGTATTTGACGCGCAGAAAGTCGCCGCCGTCGCGAACACTCTCGGGCTCGAGCGTCAGCGTCACGAGCGACTTGAGCGTCACCGTCTTGGGCAGCAGCCGAAAAGTCCACTTCTGCTCGCTCTTGAACTGCAAGACCTCGTCGTCGCTGCGGACGACCTCGTAGCCGGCGTTGACGCTCGCGCTGAACATCTTGGGCAGGGCGAACCACTGGCCGGCGATTTTGTAGCGGTTGTCGGCGTAGCCAAACGGGTCGTCGTAGATGCAGTCGGGGGTGTAGCGCTTGATGCGGTCGACGGTGGGTTGGCACGAATAGAGGGCGATGATATCGTCGAGGAGGGCCTGGCGGGGCGGAGGGAGGCGGAGGGAGGCGGAGGGGTTCGGGGTGAAGTCTGATGCGGACGAGGGAGTTTTCTGCTTGTCGGGACCGGAGGCCGGGGTGGTGTTGGACGTGGACGTGGACGTGGACATGTTGCGCGGTGTTTTTGCGAGGAATGAAGATGATGATGCTAGGAGCGGGAGCGGGAGCGGGAGTGCGAGTGTGCGGAGGACGATGTGTGCTGATGGTATAGTTGGGCAGATTCGTGCTGCAGATAGCATTGTACTTGGGCGTGTAGATTGACTTGTCATGGGAAAGCCGAAAAGCTGGAAACGGCGGTATGTATGTATATTCCCATTGTGGTGTTTGTTTGCCAGTCGTGACGTCATACACTCGTTCAGGCTGTTACACAAACTCACTCACTCACACAATCACTCACACTTAAACTCACACTCACACACACCCACTCACTCACTCACTCACTCACTCACTCTCACTCACCCTCATTGGTTCACTGCTGACGGCCACGGCAGGTGGGTCCGCTGCCCGTCATCTTCCGACTCCTCTGGCACATTCCCAGAATAAGCACCCCAGCCCGCATCCAACGAATCGGATGCCGTGGTCCCTCGGCCCCGCTTCTTTCCTGCACGGCCCCGGGTTTAACGCGCTGCATGACCGGACATGCGCATTTTGCCTGCCGTGCAACCCGACGGCCCAAACGCAGCCCAAAGAGGAAACCGGGGTTGGGGGTTTCATCCGACGGGTATGCACATATGCACTGTTCATGCACGTGCATGCAGTTGTACATACATGCCTGGGTACATGCAATGTACATGTACGGTGATTTTCGTACATACACGCATCCCGCATACCCGCATACCCATCATATGCCTCATCAACCTCCCGTCCTCCCACCCACCTCCGTCCTCCGTCCTCCGTCCGTGGTCCTTGACTCCTCCGTCGCTGGTCCCTGTCCTGCCCCCTCCCTGCCCCTGCCGCTGCCCCTGTCTTGTCCCTCGATGCCGATCCTCATTCCTTCCTAAATCTTACCTCCGTCACGAGGCTGACCACCCGGCCCCGAGGCAAGGCCAGCGCTAACAAATGGACCGATAAAAGGTGGAAGCAAGGGCCAAAAAAAAAAAAGACCGCTCCAGTAAAACTGTATCCAGTCACTCAGCCTGCATGACGCTAAACTCCGCAAGACTAGCACGAAAAGGAAATGGCCAAATGGAGAAATGGTAAAAGAAAAGGAAAAAAAAAAAGAAAAAAAAAAGTGAGTCACGTCGGAGAAGGGGGTTCCCGCGCTTCGGTACTTGCGCATGCCCACGCTTCGCCGTTCCTTGTTCCCCAGGTTCATCTCATCTTGTGGTTCTCCCACTTTCTGGATGCACCGAGTTCCCCACCGGTGGAACATGGCATACATATGCAGATGCAGATGGATGCACATGCACATGCACATGCATATGCACATGCACGGTTGTTCCAACGTCCAATCTCGGTACATGTACGAGAATGGGGTTTTATTTTCTGTTCAGTGTTTGAAAAAAGCCATGTTGAGACTGAATTGTCCGAATGCTGGTGCCAGATAATGCAAGCCTGTCCTTGCACGTCTAATCGTGCAACAAAAATCTACATCCACTATTTGTAGTTTTTACACAGAAAAGAAGGGTATTCAAGTGTGATAAACAGAATAAAAAAAGAAAGGAAAAAAAAAAAAAAATCGCTCGTCCTGTGCATGCCTCGTGTTTCCGTGCGGTGTTCTGAAGTACCCCTGATCATTTGCCCAAGCCAGTGAATAATGCGACCGGTTGCGCCGAGCCAAGAGTCCGATTGAATCCCTGCGCATGCCCGTGGAATGGGGGAGCGACAAAAAAAAATGGTACCAACTGGATAGAAAAGAAAGAAAAGACGCCCCATATTGGAAAAAAAAAAAAAAACAGTAGTGGGAAAACGATCAAACGAACGGCCCATACTCTGTCCTCGGCCTCTGCATCAAACCCGGATGCTGATTCAAGGAAGGCGCCTCATGCCTCAGGATTTGGACATTGCCATCGTTCCTCCAGAGCATCCCGGATGGAGCAGGCAGTTTCATCACCGGAGCAGAGCAGTAGCATTCCGCCGCGGGAATGAGACCCGGGTCTGTGGCAAAGGACGCATCGCCCCATTCATGGCCAGAGGAGTGATGGGAGATGCCAGCGTCGACGGAATCCCATGGCGACAATAACTGGTAGGCCTCTGGTATCGAGGCTGCGTCATCATCTGTCCGAGGCGTGTAGACGGGACTGTACGGCTGCATGTAACTGTTTATTGTCCTGTTAGCCATGTTTGCGTTTCGAGACACACACACACACACGCGCAATCATTTGGACAGGTCAACGTACCCCGAGACAGCAGAGTCGTATTGCGACGAGGGTGCAGAAAAGAAATTTCCGTCAAAGTCGAATGCATTTCCACCACATCCGCCGCCGCCGCCGCCATCACCACCAACGGCAGCGGCAGCGGCAGCGGCAGGAGCGTGCGTTCCGTGATGCCAGTAATCGGGAACGGGCGGCGGCGCAGGCGGCGGCGGCGTTGCCATCACCATGTGTGCGTTGCTCCGGTGCTGCGAGCGCGGCAGATCATCTGATACGTGTGAGTTGGACCGAAGGCCGCTGTTGGGGCAACTCGTCCTCTCGTCAAACGACTGTGGGATCAGCGAGGTGGAAACCATGATGGAGCCCTGCCACGTTCTGACGGACATGAATTCGCCGTCCATGGCGAAATATGCAGGTTGCCGGTGTGTTTTCTGGAGCTGATTGATTCTGGAGTTGAGTATTCGCGGGCTGAATATTTGCGGACTGGTGGTGCGGTTTTGTGTTTGTTTGCGTGCGTGCGTGTTGCTTTCACGTCGAGTTGTATGTTGGGAAAGCTGGAGAAACGTGGGTGACGGAGGCTTGGTTTTGATGTGCCTCCCTCTCTTCTTCCGCGGTTGTTCAGCCGACCGTTTAGCCTTGGATTCTTTTTTTTTTTTTTTTTTTTTTTTTTTTTTTTTTTTTTTTTTT
>SRPW01000630.1:0-18031 GCA_018360225.1 Claviceps pusilla | reverse complement strand
ATAAAAAAAAAAAAAAACTTAATTAAAATTAAAAATTAAAAATTCCTGCCTGGCCTCACCTCACGGATTGATTGTGCCATGTACCTCTACGCACCAATTCACCCGTGAAAGTGCCCAGCGCCTCCACTTCCTGGCTCCTGGCTCCTGGCTCCTGCCGCTCCTGCCACCTCTCCGACTTGCATAACTCGTCTGGCTGGTTCCTTCCTTGCACGCTCCCGACTTTCTCAACTCTTGCCCGAGTATTTGAGGACCCAAGTGGCCGCCTCCCTCCTACTTTCTTCCCACCCATTATCTGGCCATTTCGACATCCCAGCACCCGCCATGATGGCTTCTTTGGAAGATCTCTAACACACGCTTCAGCCCAGGCTTCTTCCCTGTCGGACATTTCTCTACAAGCCCGTTGTCGCTTATCTGTTGTTGTTGTTGTGGTTCTTGTCATCGTCGGCGAACGCTGTCCATCACCATCACCAACCACCCCTCCCCTTTCTGCCCCGTCTTCCCCTTATCCCCCCCCCCCGCCTTCTCGCCAACAAACCACAATCCATCGCAAATTCCCCAACCCATCTGGTTAACAAGGTCTCCTCTTTTCTGAGTGAGCCAGTCCACACAGCCACCACAGATGGCCAAGTACACCGAAAGGGACTTGCAGCAAGCCGTTCGTGAGGTTCAACAGGGGACTTCTCAGCGGTCTGCTGCTAAGAGATGGCATATTCCAAGGGCCACGCTGCAAGACCGCCTCAACGGTGGTATTTCGCATGCCGAAGCTCATGAATGTCGTCAGCGATTCTCTCGTCAGCAAGAAAAGCTACTGTCCCACTGGATTTCCTATCTGGTTGCCCTGGGTGTGCCCCCTAGTCAGGGGCACTTTGAAGAATTTGCTAGCCACATCCTGGTGGCTCACGGGGACCAGCAGCCTCTTGGCAAACACTGGGTACAGGGTTTCTTGAGACGAAATACCGAAGTCAAGCTTGTCAAAGGTAAGACATGTTCAACTCGGGAATTTCTCCATTGTTTTTCTTTTTTGGAGAGCAGGATTTGGTGGTCAAGACCCAAGAGACGTGTCTAACACGACGCCCCCACAGGGTATCTGTTTTCCTCTCATCCTTCTCTTGAACCTGGCGATGCTTCTGCTGCTGCTGCTGCTGCTGCTGCTTGCACTGCGCCAACCCACCAATCCAGGAGAATGCGACTTCAGGAACCACCCACGCACAACATACTAGAAAGCCAATCCACGGAGAATGTCCATCATGAAGAAGCCGTGACAAACTGGGACTGTCGCACGTACATGGATCCTGATTCCAATGACTCGGACCTGCTGTTTGATACGGACAGTTTGGAAATTCCCGAATGGGTCGAGCCTTCAGTACCATACCTGGAGGAATACACCTTTCGTCTTTGATTTTCTTTTTTTCCTTTTCAATTCGAGTTTTCTATGAATACAGATAGATACACCGGCGCATCGTCGCACAGATCTGTTTCTCTTTTCCATCGACTGCCATATTCCGGGACGCCACAGCACTCCTGCTATGTATGGTGACGTGTCTCTACCAGTTATGGCCTATGGTGCTAATTACAGCGATACCTAGATGGATCAATTTTTCCAGCCATGTTGCCCTGGACAGACTATGAGATGACTTTTTTTTTCCCCGTCTTTTCTTTTTTTACCCTTTTTTTTCTCCTCTGCCTTTTTTTTTTTATTTTGTTCACATGCCATGGTGTAAGAGGCGCCAGTTTTTGTTGAAACATTGAATGTGCCTTTCCGAAATTGCGGAGAGATCTCTGGCAATATCATCTGGGTGGTCGTCGCTGCCCACCAGAGTAGGAGAAATGCCGTTATGGACGACGCTTGGCGCTGGGCAGCAGTTGACGGCTCATAGGTAGTTGGGCTGAAATAAGAATGCAGGCTCTGATTCGGGGCATGTGTTTTATGTGACTGGTGAATGTCATGCAGCACGGGTACACGGACACAGGACAGGGGAGCAACTCGGACCAAGATGTGTGGTGGTCCTGGTGGATGGCCTGGTGGATGGCCTCGAAGCTACATTACACATGTACATGGCCATGCCAAGAAGCAACAGGGCCATGGGGCATGCCAAGTTGGCACAAGAAGATCGGTCCAGGATCATGATAATGCCACCCCCTCGAGCGCCCCATGGGTCCTGCTCATAGACCAATAGGCTTACATGGAGTTTTCCCCAGACGCGGTCCGTCTTCTTGCACGGCACACGATCGTGTACCGGCCACCCGGCCACATGCTCGATATATAAGACTTGGCACGTCCAGCTTCTACCGTCCGTTCTCGGCTGATTCTCCCTCGTGTGTTGGTCTCCAGTCCGACCAGCAGCTTCCAGGATCTTGCGCGAAACGAACCTGCCGTTTTGTGAGCAGTGTATTACTATCTATGCATATGTTTTTTTTTCTACTTTTTTATCTTTCTTCTTTTCCTATTTTTCCCCATCTTTTTCTTTCTTTCTTTCTTTTCTATCCCTTTCTTCCATTCTTTTCCCGTGTCTACACATCATCCCCCCCCCCTTCATCCATATCATACCATGCTAATACGTATCAAAGGAACATCCGACAACGTCATCAAAGCCAACTCGCCCTCCTCGCTCTCCTGGAACCATAACTACAACTTCGACAATTCATTCCAGGAAGCCGTGGTTTGCCAACTCTGGGTAGTAGGCTCGGGGAATACCAGACTTGCAGCCCGGTGATGCCATACACCGCATTTGATTACGGTTTTGTACCATTATTTCGCGTCATGCAACGCAATAGACAGTGTTGCCGCTTCACGATAAGACCACCGACACTCGGTCTTGAACGAGTCGTGACTCTTGTAGAATGGGGTTCGATGCTGGAGCTTGGTGCTCGCTTAAAAAGGGGAAGGTAGGAGGGGCTTGCGAAGTGGTCGACGGACAGTCACCGCGCTTGACACGAACGAGCGCGTTTGGATAGCCTCGGATGGTGAGGCCGGGGGTGCACTTGGCCGGCTACGCTGTCGGATCGTACACATCCACTATCACCGCTTATGCCTACACGGGGGGGCGCCGGGGCCTTTTCTTCGCGGAATTCCACAAAAGATGGAGGTCCAGCGTCAGAGTATACATGACCGGCCTGTACGTCCGATGCAGCACGCGCAAAATTTCACTACCCCCGCGTTTCTGAAGAAGTGTTAACTTTTTTTTTTTTTTTTTTTTAAAAAAAAAAAAAGGGAGAGAGAGAGAGAGAGAGAGAAGATGAAAACGAAAAGAAAAAAAAAAAAGAATTGTCATCCACATGTAAAGTGTCGCTGGACAGCAGATTCACACGAATGCACTCCTGCGGAAATCCCCCCCCAAATTCCTTATTAAAAACGCCCTGCCGTGATTCTCTTCCCTTTTCTGTAAAAGTTCCGAGGTTTGACTCTGCCAGCTATGTGCAGCGCGATTTACCACACATACGCCCCTATTGACGCCCACGGTCTGTGGCTCGAATGAGAGTGCTGGTGCTGGCGCTGCTGCTCGCGGGGCTGCTTTTGTACTTTGAGCGCACGTTACCATTTTCGTCCGAAGATCGAGGATGGATGTGCCTTTCCAGTTCCTTGTCTGAAGGGGGGATGGCGTGTTGTGGTTGCAAGTACGGTGAGTATGGTGAGTTGCGGCCGTATAGTCCGGAACATGTATCTAGCAGCCGTGACGGTGCCATTCCCTCACGCTGCGGGTTGTCGATGCCCTCGTGTTGTGCCATTCCTGAACAGGAGATTCTGGGAACGGGGTGCCTCTCTGTGCAAGTGGATGCTTAACTCCTTGGAAGGGAAAGGGGGCTTAGTGCGTTCTGTCTGGGCTGGCACTTTGCAGTTCGTTGTCGTCGCGCTGAGATTGGCAACGGGGCGAGAAGCGGTTATTTGGTGTTGGGGAGGTGTCATGGGGATTGTTTTGGATGCCGGTGTGTTATTCTTGGAGGGGGGTGGAGAGAAGCAGAGAGGTAGATGGGTAAATAGAGAAGATAAAGAATATAAAGAGAGTAGAGAGAGTAGGGCTGAACACTACATTTCATAAACATCTCCGGACTATCCACTATACACACTGCTATAAAGCAAACAATATCTTCAATATAACCAAGTAAGATCCTCAAACGACAGGATCCTCAGGCCTCTCAAACACGCCTGCTAACCTCCCTCCCGCCTTCAGAGCAACGCTCCTATCTGACTCTTATTCTCGCTTCACATCCACGTCCCACGTGTACGTCCATTTCTTGAACCTCCTTTCATCATGCATAACACACACCGTAAATGCCCGTCTAGGTTAAATCAGTCCAGGAATGGATACCACCGAGCGATAAACACACACAATATCTCAGAAAGCAACATCGCCATAAACAAGAACGTCGAACAAGATCCTCGGCCGTCGCAACTTACCGACAACACCTCCTAACCTCGCTCACAAGTTGCAACTCAAAGCAACCCCTCCCGTCCTCAGGCTCATTCCACTCTGGGCCATGTCCCACGTGTAACCCACTACTTCCCTTTTCTCGGGATGCACCACACACATCATGAGTGGCCTTCTAGTGTAGTTCGGTCCGGGAATGGACGAGCCGGTCTCGACAAGTGTCCAGACTCCAAGGAGGAACCACGTTGACGTCGAATATCTGCGGTTGTAACTGGGGAGGCTTGCTGAGCTACGCCCGCCGCAAATATAATCTTGCAACAGACCGTATCCATTACACTTGGAATGCTCTTCACGTTCTATTCGTTGGGTACCTATCTTGGGATAACGTCTCCCCTGACGTGCACATTACGTCGTCTCACGAGCATACCCTATACTATTTTGCGAAGCAAAATGCACCCGCAATCCTCAAATCCCAGCGTCGATGGGAAACGCATCTCAGACGCAAAGAACGTATCGATGTTCGCATCGCGCAGGCCAGTTTGCCAATGATGCTGGTGTCGGCGCTGTTGGCTCAGCACGATGATATCGCAGCATGTATGTCCCATCTGGAGCGTCACGTCTCAGCCCCGACAGTGACAACAACATCCAACGCCTCCCACTTGCCCTTGTATATTTTTTTGCTTCTTCTTCTTCCTGCTTTAGCCACGCGCAATTTACTCCGTGCAGACAAGAGACATCCCGAGACATCCCAGCCTTCCCATCCTCATACAAACAACAGCGCCGCCAACGTTCCCTGTAAGCCGTGGACGCCGTCTGGCCACACACGTTTTAACACATTTCCACACTCGACATGAGATGAACCAGCCGACCAAACGTGCCCGACATGTCTTTCTCTTTCCATTCTTTCATCATGTTAAAGAGGTCAGGAGGGGAACAAAGAACGCGCGCCAGGCATCATCATACATGTACATATGCACGTATATGTCTGGCACCATTCGCCGACGTCACTCTCACTCGACGTTTCAACATGAACGAGACCTCTCAATCTCGACAAAGACCTGTCTCTCGCCTCTGCAATTGGCAAGTAACTTGCTCTGGAGGAAAGGGGGGGGGGGGGGGGGGGGGGGGGGGGGGGGGGGTCGCGCTCAGGCCATGCGTGCATGTTGTGCGATGGGCAGGTCTGTCTGAGAAGTGCAGAGGAAAAAAGGATTTCGCTATACAAGAAAGATCGAAATGAACAAGAGAATAAAAATAAACATGGAGGGCGTGTTATCAAGCACCATCGCAGGCGTACAAGAAAAAAAAACACACACACACAAAAAAAACACAAGTCCTCACTGGCATAAAATGTTGGCTCGTTGATTGCCTTTCCATTATCAATCGTTATTCCCACCCGACGATCTGGCCCCCCTGCTGGCCCCTGGGTGGGATTTTGCATTTCCCTGCGCAATCTAATGAGATGAAAATGGTTCAAGCACACCCCTGGGCATTGCGCTACCGACCCCGTGGCTTGACGCTGCCAGAGGACCATTTCGTGTCGAGTTGTGAATCCCCCTGGTCAACGACGCGACACGTATTATAACCAAGGATCACAAATACAGCGTAGCGAAGCGAACGGCACAGGCACTGTCCCTTGTTGCGGGCAAGCCCTTGGTTTTGTTCAGGGAGAGCCCTCTATTTGGACAGCCCTCTCTGGTTGAGGGGCGGGGAAGGAAGGAAGAAAAAAAAAAAGAAGAAAAAGAAAAGGTCAACTTGAATGGCAAGGAGATGAACGATGAGTGGCTAGTAGCTGCAATTAGAATACTAGGTCTCCTGCGGACAACCCTAATTTCCGTATGGCTTACTTACCTAGTTAGGAAGGTTGCCTTTTCCCTTTGTGTTTCCAGGTTATGGGCGGGTTTGTAGGCCCCAAGGCCGGCAGGTGGTTGTTGTAGTAGCCAGAAAGAGCATAATGTATTCGATGCCTCTCGCGCCGAGTGGTGATACAACCGAAACGGCGCGTTGGAGCAGAATCCCCATCACGAGCCAGTTTGCCCGTGCACAAATACAGCGACAATGGTAAAACCTTGCTCGAATCCATGGCAAAGTTTGGGAAAAAAGTTCTACCTGCCGGGAATTGGCCTTTTCTCGCAACCAACCGCCCGCCCGGCCCGCCCGCAGCGCAAGATGCAGCCATGGCAAATGCCATGGAACGGCAGAGAATGGGAATACAAGCGAGCAGCCGGTGAGTCCCATTTCAGGGTCCCCTTTCCAAAACCGATCCGTTGGGATGCAGAAAACTCCATCGTGCTTTGTTATTTTTTTTCTGAGGGGGAGGGGGTGTCTGACCGTGATTCATGTTGGTGTTGTGAAACGGCTGCACGGCGTTTCCTCTCTCTTCATTTTCCACTGTCGTGATCCGTCTGATTACCGAGACGACACCCTCGTCCGTCATGGCTGCCAACTGCCAGCAACATCTCGATCTCATCCGGCCCCCGGCACGGAACAAACAGAAACGTGCACATAACCCCCGAGGCGGGACATGATTACTCGGTGTGTACGGGTCAATCCAGCCATGGAATGCGATCTGTGACATTTGGCTGTCAGGGAGATAACACAGGTAATGGGTCCTGCTTCTAAATATGATCTAGGAGATGACAACTTCCTGGTACGCTGGTATGAGGTTGAAGAACTCGATCGCCAACAAACCTACATTAGATCTTTTCTGGTCAATTGGACGACAAGAGCGGTGGTAATGCACCAGGCCAGAACTCCGCAGAACCCCAATGCATCGCACGAATCATGATGAGCTCCGGGGCTCAACTCAAGGTCCAACTGCAAACTAGCAACGTGGAGCGCTGAAATCTGGGGACATCCCTGGCAACGCATTGAGGCGAGCGTCGATGACCCTTGATGTTCGCATAGCCTGCGATGCAACACATAATAAACAACCTTGCAATATCTGAAACAGTTCTGTAGCAACCTGCCGCTCTGGCGCAATCGAGCCCGCCAGTCGCCCGAGAACAGCACTGCTTCATCGGAAAGCGCCCAAAGACATGTCAATGTCACGGAACTGAGCTTGCCTTTTGCAGACTCGTGTCTCACTCCAACGGCAAAAAGACACCTAACTTGTGGATGAAGGGAGCTTCTTCGTCAAAGTACTCGACGAGTCCAGCCTTGGTGGGCGACGGAAAAATTATTTTTATGCAGCGCCGGCCCTCGGGGGCCGCAGCTACACACAACATCATGTCGGTCATACATCCAGACTCGGCTGTCTTTTTTTTTTTTCTGCCGGTCGCGTGATGTATTTCGGCCTGTCTGGACGCTGATAGATCACAGACACATCCTGGCTGATTGCCTGTTGGACTTGGGCTCGGCCGTAATCCGCTAAAATGTGGCTTCGGAGCAAAGCCACCACCGTCCAAGGCCTTACTCTTGCCAAACAGGTAAAGTATTATTGATGTTGTAGACGGGGTAAATTACTCCCATCGCTCACAGAAATCCTGGAACGAACATTGGAATTGCTGCCACTCTCGGCAAAATCCACTTTTGAGCCGAGCTTTGCTATCCGGGCAGCACTTTTTTTCTATCCGGGCAGCAGACGCCCCACTACAGCCGGATATAGTTTAGCGCGGCTATTTGCCAGACCCCCCCATACAATTCACATACACCCATATAGACACACCTAATGCCCAACTATAGTCAATTATTAATTATCTCTATCTCTAAAAATTAATGCATTCTCTTTATAGTGTAGCGCCTAAAAACGCGTTTTCTAGTGTTTTTTTTTAAGATCTATAATATATATACATTCACAGCCCAATAATTATTCTAGGCGCTATAGTTTAGCCCATAAGAGAGGCACTGCTTATAATAATGCTTATTAATAAGGAACCGCATAATCCAGCCTCTAAGGAGGCTGCTAACGTAAAGATAGCTGCCTAATTGTATCCTTTACTTATAATGCTCTTATAGTATAATTTAGCTAGCGTTGCAATATCTTTATTAGTTTTTTCCTAGCTACTCTTACCTCCTTTGTAGCTAAATTTTATAGCATAACCTTATCTTGTAATAGAATTCGCTAGATACTTAGGTTTAGCTAGGCTGCTGCTTGTAATAAGGGTAATTAAGGAGGCATTCTAGCCTTCTTCTTATTATTCGCAATTATTTAAATGGACCTGCTTTAAGTCTTTAAGGGCTTTTAAATTAAGTAGTATTGGCTATAAGCATTATAAGGCTTATAATTCCACTAGCAGCGCAGGATTTTAAGCTTGCTTAGAGCCTCCTTTGCCTTAAGCTTATAAAGGATATTATAAGCATAGGGGAGGGTAAATTAGAGAGTGAAGCTATAGGTCCAAGGCTTACATTAAGGTAAAAGCTAAATATTCTTTATGTGTGCTAGCGCAAAATAATATTGTGAGATAAGCTTCTTTACTATAATATATAATATCTGCAAATGCAAGTTGCTAAGCCACTCTTTTCTAGTATGTAATCTTCTTATTGTGATGCTTTAAGCTACAACCTTCTGCTTATAATTACAAAGCTTTTGCTTAATATATGCCCTAGATGCCTTAAATACCGTATAAAGGTGGCCTTTACCTGTAATTAGATAGGATTTAATACCCTAATGTAATAATTCTACAATACTGCTTGCCTTAATGCCGAAATTAAGATAATAGCGTATATAGTAGTATGCCCACTACTTCCACTAAACTATATACACTTCGTTGATATACTTAAGTATATGTTCTTAGTGCTTTATATATATAGTCTATATCTTTTGCCAAATATCGCAAAAGTCACAATGTTACTTAGCTTATTATAGTTTCTTAAAGGCAAGCAGCATGCCCTAAGGGTAATTATTAAAGGCCTTAGGGTCTTCCTTCTTATCGCTTTCTTGCTCATTAGAGGAATCCCTTATATGCTCAGCTTAATCATATATACTACGTATTATACTAGAGTCTTTATCGCTTTAAGAATCAGCAGAATTCAGCTCATTAGCATCATTAGTATCGGCGTTCTACTGTAAGAAAATTCGTGCTTTTACGTTTTTTTTAATGTGCTACTAATAGAGCTACTGCTGTGTTAAGGGGAAAATAGCTAATAAAGCGTTTTTTAAGGCAAACTCTATATCTGTAATAACAACAGAAGGGGGTTAAATATGGTAATGCCAGCGAACCTTATTAAGCTTGCATAATAACCAGCAATAGCTTTCTTCTTTTTCGCTAGAAGAGAAGCTAAAGCCAATATTTATAATAGTATTCTAGTTAGTAATACTAACTACCTTAAAAAGATAGAGCTTATAGCGGTTTATATTATATGTATTATTAATTGTAAAAACATCTAGGAAAATCTTTCATTTATCAATGCTTTCTAGATAGGTCTAGAAGACTAATTGTAAGTAATTATTGTCATCTAGCTCAATTTCATGTGGGAGGTCTTCAGCTTTAAGGATTTAAATAAAGCGTTATGTTAGGGATAACGTTATAAGATCTTTCTTTAAAAGCTAATACTATATGTTATATAGGTCCTTCTATATGAAGTCATTATAATTAGATAATTTGGATTATAAGATATTACAAATCTTACAAGGCCTAAGGCTTTAAAGCTTTAAAAGCTGCCGAATTTACTGGTTCTATGCCGCTAAGAACCGCCGGTGAACGCTGTGTGCGGACGCGTTAAGGGATTGGCTATGATTATACTGCATATAAAGTACTTTATAGTACCACTGTATATCGCCTACATTAGAGGTATATTATATTTTTAGTTAAAATTTACATCCTAATAGTTAGGTTTTAGTGCGGCAAAGGCTAACGGATTCCGACAGCCTTATAGCGCTGCAGTTATATTAAATATAGCTAAATACAACGAATTCTTTCCCTAGTTTCTTTCTTTTTATAATAGACTTTTTTACTATACAAAATCTATTGTATTTTACAAAATCCTATAAGAATTAAAACATTTCCTTAAATATGCTAAAATATAGAGATTCTGGCATAGGGGGGATAAGCTGCTCTAAGCTATTATTAAGATTAATATCATTAGGATCCTCCTCTTCCTCTTTAAAGGAAGGATTATTATTATAATAATCGAATTTATAAAGCAGATCTTAGACCTCATTATTAGATAATGCAAAAGGATTAAGAGTACCTAGATCTAGATTATTTATATCGTTAACTTTGCTTGCATTATTATTAAAGATAGGGTTAAATGTAGGGTTGCCGCCGCTATTGTGATCAGCTAGGAGGTCAAAGATATTATCATAATTATTATTATAATCCTTAGGAGCACTATTAAAAGAGGTTTAGGAGCCCTCTAAGGCATCATTAGATATATAAATTAGGCTTTAAGAGGTTATGATAAGTGTGTGGTGCGGTGCGAGGTGGTGAGCTTTAATGCGATGATTCTTGTGAGAATTTTTTTACTACAGTAAATTCCATTTAGTTATATGGGTAACACTGCAAAGGGTGTGGAAATGAAAGTAGGGGGTAGATGCACGAGGAAAAGTGGACTGCTGCCCGGATAGAAAAAAAGTGCTGCCCGGATAGCAAAGCTCTTTGAGCCAAGGTTTGACATGAGATACCCCTGCAAACGACCTCGTGGGCAACCGAGGTGGCCGCAGGACCGCTAACAAAGCAGAAAATTCGTTCTGCTGGAACGCAGCAATCAATGCACGGCGTTGTGCGTTACTTGGGAATGAATCGTATTCTTCCGCCGCCTCTTCCAACTTCTCTTGGCCGTCACGACGCACCTGTGTTCAGTCAACAATTCAGTCGTCCTTTCATTTTGGTTTGCCAGAATTCTCTTCATACGCCCTGCACTTAGACGGAGCGTGTGGCGTGGCGTGTTCACCCACGTTTCTCGTCTGTGCAAGACTTTGTGCCGCGGCCCCCCTCCCCTCTTTCGATCGGCCTGCCTTGACCTGCGTCGTGACCTATCCATCCCATCTGCGCAACAAGACAGCCACCCGTCCCTCTCCAGCAAGAAAGACGGTCCAGTGGCGCAGCCACAATGCCGGAGCTACCCTTTCCTTGTTGGTATGACGATTCTGCAGCCACGGAACAGCTCTGCACCAAATGGCCCCTTCTCAGCTCGGTCACATTGTACAGTGGCTGCCAGGCGTGCCCAGAGCCGGAATAGCGTGACGAGTACGACCGAAAATTGTCCCATTCATACCTCGAAGGCCCGTACGTACTTACGGACTTGCAATCGTGGACGCTGCACTCATCAACGGACCGAGACGTGGACGTGGTGGCACTGCCTGGGGCGCTTTTCGGGAGCTGCTTGGGACAACAGCATCGGACGATAACTTGCCTCCCCTTCGACTTTGTGACTTGACCAACGCCCGCGGATAGCAATTGACGACATCTGCGCATCGTTGAGATGCAGTTGCATAGCCGGATACGGAACTTGTGAATCGATTTCATGAAGCTGCTCAGCACGTGCAACCATATGTTTGGAGGCCATCCATCAAGGGGGGAGAGAGGGCGCGCATCTACATGTATTAACTTTGGTCCACCAACCCATCGAGACCGTGCTCATGGCTATACGCATCCGGGTCGAGTCCTGATTTGCATCTCGTGATCAATATGCAGCGTGTACACATCTCCATACACTAACTCGTAGAGGGCTAGCGCACCAAAGCGACGGTCAAGACTCAAATGTCAACGTGGGATGTGCATTGTGTGTTTTCTGGGGCGGTGAGCCATTGTGCGCTTTACTTACTACTTTCATGTACGGGGCCGCTGCCGCCGGGATGCTTGCTGGTTCAAAGAACTAGTTGCCACGTCCACGTCCTCGTCCGCGTCCACGTCCAGGGAAAGATGCGATGGGTGACTGCTGCTTCGCGGTCAAGCTCCTGCTCGAGATATCCCGACCGATCCAGTGAGATCCGGCAATCTGGTTCAAAAAGTGAGCTTGTCTCCAATGCCAACTCGCGTAAGGCTCACGACTCACCACTCGCGTGTTCACGACTCGAGCTCAAGCGCGGAAGAGAGGCCAGTTGGCCTTGTCGACCACCTGAAATGCTCAGGGCCTAGCTTCCCAGCACGCCCACACAATCCTCCACAGCACAAAGCCAACACACACCCCCCTTCCTTTTACCTTTTCTTTCTTTCTTTTTCTTCTCACTTGCTCCTCCAGGAGACCAAGGCTAGCGCGACCGGCCCTTCTCGGCGCTTCTCGTACCAGCCCATGTGGGCCAGAGCCTCCATCTACACCATCGCCCGGCGTTGCTTTGCAGCCCAGGCCCGTCTACGCCCCGCATATCTCCACGCGGGTTCCCCGGATACTCGCCGGGATACATCCTGTCTCGACCCCAGGTCTCAGTGAGGAGCTTGAGTCGTTGGGCTGAATCCCAGCGCAAGGGATTCCGGCGTGCGGGGACCGATTTTATTCCCTTTCCCTCTTTTCCTTTTTTCTTTTCTTGGTCAGGCGGATGACCATATTAGTGTTAGTCGAGTCAATCTGGAGAAAGCTCCGTTCCCATGCCCAATGTTTGCCACCCCTGCATGACCGCTCATCTGAAATTTTCCAAAATTCGTCCCATACGCCCCGACCATATCCGCGGGACCGTACTGCATGCGCGCGCGCGCAGAAGCCACTGGGGTCGAGGGACGGGATGCTACGTTGCAAACCCCGGACAGAGTCTAATGGAATCCTCCACTGGCTCGTGGGATAAAAAGTCGACCTCAGCCCATCACCATGGATGAGAATTTCCCTTTTGATCATTGTGTTGTTCTACCCCATTGTCTTCCGGGTTCGCCGCTACCGTCTTTCGGCTCTGCACAATCAAGACGTCCGAGACATTGAAAGCCACCTGCTTACGTTCCTTACAAACCAGCCTTTTTCGAGGCTGACCAACAACACAATGGCTAACAATACCGAATTTGACGGCGGCGACCGCAAAGCCTCTGTCACCATCCAGAGCGGCCCTGACGTCGAGCACATCGAGGCTCCTGTCACCTGGAAGGCCTATCTTCTCTGCGCATTTGCATCTTTCGGTGGCATCTTCTTCGGTTATGACTCCGGTTACATCAATGGTGTCCTGGGCTCCAAGATCTTCATTGATGCTGTCGAATACGTCGGTGCCCCGGCCATCTCTGAATCCAACTCCTCTTTGATTGTCTCCATCCTGTCTTGCGGAACCTTCTTCGGCGCCTTGATTGCCGGTGATCTTGCCGACTACATTGGCCGAAAATGGACTGTCATCCTTGGCTGCGCTATCTATGCCTTCGGTGTTGTGATCCAGATGATCACCAGCCCCGAACACGCTCTTGGCCCAATCGTTGCTGGTCGTGTTATCGCTGGTCTGGGTGTCGGCTTTGAGTCCGCTGTCGTCATTCTGTACATGTCCGAAATTGTAAGTCGTCGGAGTCGACTGGTCTCACCAGCTTGAAACCCTCCTGTTGAGGGAAAAAAATATATATACAGAGAGAGAGAGAGAGAGAGAGTCGACCAATTGCTAATGCCATCATTGTAGTGCCCTCGAAAGGTTCGTGGTGCCCTGGTCGCCGGCTACCAATTCTGCATCACCCTCGGTCTCTTGCTGGCTTCTGTTGTCGTCTATGCCACCAAGGACAATGATGATACCAGCGTCTACCGCATTCCTATCGCGATTCAGTTTCCCTGGGCATTGGTTCTTGGAGTTGGCTTGCTCTTCCTGCCCGACTCTCCTCGCTACTTCGTGAAAAAGGGACAAATCCAGCAGGCCGTTGATGCGCTCTCTCGTGTCCGTGGCCAGCCTCCCAACTCCGAGTATGTCCAAACCGAGATTGCCGAGATTGTTGCCAATGAGGAATACGAGCGTGCTCTCATTCCCTCCACCACCTGGTTAGGCAGCTGGGCCAATTGCTTCAAGGGCAGCCTCTTCAGTGCCAAGTCTAACCTCCGTCGAACCATCTTGGGCACTTCTCTTCAAATGATGCAACAGTGGACCGGTGTCAACTTCATCTTCTACTACTCCACTCCTTTCCTCAAGTCGACTGGCGCCATTAGCAACACCTTCCTGATCTCCTTGATCTTCACTCTCGTTAACGTTTGCTCCACCCCCCTGTCTTTCTGGACTGTCGAGCGATTTGGTCGCCGTACCATTCTGATTGTCGGTGCGGCCGGTATGCTGATTTGCCAATTCCTGGTTGCCATTATTGGTGTCACTGTTGGGTTCAACCAAACCCACCCCGATCCCGCCAACCCCGCAAACAGCCTTGCCAACAACATCCCTGCAGTCAATGCGCAGATTGCTTTCATCGCCATCTTCATTTTCTGGTTTGCTTCTACCTGGGGACCTGGCGCTTGGATCGTCATTGGCGAGATTTTCCCTCTTCCCATTCGATCTCGCGGTGTTGGTCTGTCCACCGCGTCCAACTGGCTGTGGAACACCATCATTGCCGTCATCACCCCATATATGGTCGGTGAGCACCGTGGAAACCTGAAGTCGTCTGTTTTCTTTGTTTGGGGCGGTCTGTGCACCTGTGCTTTCGTCTATGCCTACTTCCTGATTCCCGAGACCAAGGGCCTTTCTCTCGAGCAGGTTGACAAGATGATGGAGGAGACTACTCCCCGTACCTCGGCCAAGTGGAAGCCTTCCACCACCTTTGCCCAGGCCTCTCGTGCTGGCGGATACGTTGAGAAGCCCATCGCTTCCGCGTAGGTGTCTGACCACGAGGGCATTTTAGTATTAATTAATTGAGGATGAGACGTGTGGTGGTGAAAGGAAAGAACATACCCCTGCATTCGAGCGTGGATAATTTTTTAAATGAAGGAGTATTATTTTTTTTATGTAGAAACGATCCAGCCGCGTACGCAGTTATCAGACACAATAAAAATCATGGGCTTGTAGCCACATTTGCTGCTGACTGCTGCGTGAGTGAACGACATGATGCGAGCTCAGCCAGCCATCTGTGCCTTGCCATGTTTGTCGATATCATGAAGCTCGCACGTTCGTGAGCACAGTTTGTGATAGCTGTCCAAAGTGTAACAGCTGCTGCTTTGACATTCATCCCTCGAGGAATGAATTGGCAAGGAACCAGTCAGAAGGTCAGGTCACGTGAGTGATTTGCGAACAGGGGTTTCGGAAACACCTCGACTTGGAGAGAGTGCACGACGACTCGCTCTTCTCTCATCGTGTCATCCATGGTGTGCTTGGAGCTGCATGACCTTGGACCACAGACCACATTCGAAGCGAAGTCGGCTCGGCAAAACATGTGGGCTCCTACCAGGATCTTCATGTGTGTGATGCGATCTGAGGCTTGACGCAAATGTGGTTATTGGACTCGGAAAACCCCCACATTTTTTTTGTCAATGTTGATGACAAAAAAAAAAAAAAAAAAAAAAAAAAAAGTCAGCGTCATGAATTGCGACGGCTTCACCCGTTGTGCCGAGAAGGCTGACAACTATGCCTGTCCATACCTAGCCACCTGTTATTGGATAGCTGCTTAAAAAATTATGGATAGGTACAAGTGGTGTGAGACTTCTCAATCACCAAGGGGATCGTGTCGACTAGTGCGGCGCGCCAGGCCTCGAAATTTTCGTCTTCGATCGTGTTGGCCTCACGTTATCCGCTAGCTTGCAGAGAGGGCTTTTCCCTCCGCAAAACCTTCTTTTTCCACTTTGCCATCTCCACCCGCTTCATTTCCCGCCTTTACGAGCGTGCCAGATTTCGTTTAGAAACTGCTTCCTCGTAAGCTTGCCCGCGTCTGGCGACCATGACGGTTGTGCGCTGAATTCGCAGCCAGATCCCCCAGATTGTGTTTTCCTCGGAACGAGTCAACCATCATTGCGCCCATGGCGGTAATTTCCAACAAACCGCTTTCGCAAGTCTTGCCGGCCCTCATCCTGGGGTCGGCAACGTTTAATTATCAATACAACGACGTCGCGCATTTGCCGTGCACCGACATTGTTCGCAGAGCCCTCGAACTGGACATTGTGGCATTCGACACCTCGCCATACTATGGACCATCCGAGATCTTGATTGGCGAAGCGCTTCGGAAGATGACGCCGCCCCCGGCCAGGGATGGTTATTTTCTCTGCACGAAAGCGGGACGGATCGCGAGCAACGAGTTTGACTATTCCCCGGCGTGGATACGATATAGCGTATGCAGAAGCCTCGAGCGGCTGAGCACGCCATATCTTGATCTTGTATACACTCATGACGTTGAGTTTGTCTCTCCAGCCGAGGTTCTGGAGGCGGTCAAGGAGTTGCGGCGCATGCGAGACCAGGGCCTCATCCGTTATGTCGGCATTAGCGGCTACCCGGTCGAGGTGCTGTTGTCGTTGGCGGAAATGATACTGGAGCAGACGGGGGAGCCTCTCGATGCAGTCATGTCATATTCGCACTTCTGCATTCAGAACAGTCAACTGGGCCACGCTGATGTTCTTCAACGACTGCGCAAAGCAGGGGTTGAATGTGTTCTCAATGGCAGCATGCTAGGAATGGGCTTGATAACGACACGAGGTGCTGACAACGGCCCTATGGCGTCCTGGCATCCCGCGCCGCCGCGGCTGCGCGAGACATGCCACAGCCTGGCCGGGATTGCCAGAAGATCGGGCGAGCGTCTAGAAGAAGTCGCCATTCGATGGGCACTGGAGAACTGGATTCGCGTGGGCGCGCCTTTCGGCTCTGTTGCCGTTCCGCGGTCTCTCGGTGCAAGTGCCAGAGGGAAGGCCGCAGGCGCACCACCAGCTCGATTTGGAGTGACGGTAATGGGGGTATCGAATGTGGATGAACTCGAGG
The DNA here is from genome assembly GCA_018360225.1 of Claviceps pusilla. Taxonomy (NCBI): domain Eukaryota; kingdom Fungi; phylum Ascomycota; class Sordariomycetes; order Hypocreales; family Clavicipitaceae; genus Claviceps; species Claviceps pusilla. Next base: position 952 of record SRPW01000630.1, on the reverse strand, counting down.
AGACGTGGGCGTTGTGGAAGAGCGTGGCCGAGCTGGCCAACGACGCGGGCGACAACGCAGACAACAACGCGGCCGGCAGAAGAGACAGGATTGAGCGACTAGTCAGAGAGCAGATGTGGCCTCACCTCGGGCCCTGGAAGGACTACGAATGGGAGAGCGGCGGTCCGTCATTTGTCAACCAGAGACGGGCAAAAGGTCTTGTTCCAGTCGACGCCATTGCAGAGCGTTACGGGTTAATTACCAAGCAGTTCCTGGATAGTGCTAAGATGTAGCGTGTATTGGATCATGATTATATGAAAGCGTACATATCATATAAAATCCCTTCCAGTACATATCAAGGTACTTATTCCTGGTACGCAAACATGCAGCACCGGGTTTGCCGCAACGGTTGATTAACCAGCACCTACTTCTACCTGCCCAAGTAGTAGACAAGTGCTTAGGTCTGCACCATTGGTTATGAACACGCGGTAGCAATGGAACCTAAAGTAGAAGAGATACCTGTGCGCCTGCTTTTCTCATGAAGATGCTTGGATACATTTTCTCGCGACCCTTTTACTCAGTGACGGGCTCATTGATCGCGAATTTTGTAAAAAGTGACCATCTTTTATTGCGGCTGGTCTCACTATAATGCACACTAAAAAAAATATGCATAAGTAGAAAGCCTATTTGGCCTATTTTGGGTTTCGTTGCCGCCTGCATGTTGGATGATCCGTTGCTGCATGTTTTGCCAGGGAGCAAGTACCAACCTGCATACGAATGTACCTAGTAGGTACGTAAGTACTTAGTAAGGTACTTCTTACCAGACTCAGCCTCGGCGGCCCAGCTCCACGGTCCAGCTCCCCCACAGAATTTCCAACCCGCGTCGTCGCGCTCCTCCAACCTCCCACAGCTCCTTTCGAATCAAGACAAACAGACTCGAGGAACACACCAGAAAAAAAAAAAAAGGAAAAAG
>SRPW01000629.1:0-18034 GCA_018360225.1 Claviceps pusilla | reverse complement strand
AAAAAAAAAAAAAAAAAAAAAAAAAAAAAAAAAAAAAAAAAAAAAAAAAAAAAAAAAAAAAAAAAAAAAAAAAAAAAAAAAAAAAAAAAAGTCAGTCAAACGGATAAACAATAGTTAAGTAGATACAAATAAACAAATAAACAAAAGACACAGAGAGAGTATTTATTTAGAAAAAAGGTGAGGCATGGGTTGAGATGCAACTTACCCGAATTCGTTCGCGACCTTGACCACCTCGGGCGCAAAGTGAGGAATCTGCTTCAACGGACTGTCTCGATCCCACATGGCCTGCACCACCATCTGAGACATCTCCATGGCATTCATGGCATTGAGATGCCCGTCCGAAGACAGGATATCCACCATGGCGCTCAGTAGACTCAGCACTCGCGACAACAACGTCTCCTGGTCCTTGGCCAGATCGATCGGAAGCTGCATCCTCGAGAAATGGGCTTGGAGGAGCACAAAGGCCTTGAAGTGAGGCGAATCGTACAGGGGCTGGGACATCTTGACGGGGATTCTGTCGTAAATGCGGCGAAGCAGACCCCCCTCATGTCTGCGCACTTGAATGGTCTCAAACTCGGTGGCCGATGAGACGATTTCCAGAATGCCCTTGAGCTTGGTCCGCGCTGTCAGCGACAGCAAAAAGGTCTGCATGGTGATGTACGAGATGTTGTAGTAGGCTCCGATCATGGCGGCGTTCTGGGGCGACACGCTTCCGTCCTCGTCGTCAAAGTCAATGATCTTGGACTCGCTGAGTTCTCGCAGCGTCGTCTCCACGAGGTCCGACATGTAGTTGCTCAATCCCTCGTGTGTGGTGCTGGTCAAGCTGTAGTAGCTGGGATTGGCCAGCAATCGTCGATAAAAGTAGGTGAAGGTGGTCCAGTTGATGGCGTCGTCTCCGGATTCAATCATCTTGGTGCTAATCTCCGTCACGAACGCGTCGTGGAGGTAGTTGTGCAGGTGTGACTCGACAGGCAGTGCCTCGTTCAGGAACTTCTTGTAGTAGTCGCGTTTGACCGAGGGTACCATGAGCACGCCACGACTCCTGCCGTCCCGGGACGGCTTCAATGACTTTCCAAACATCTGCAATACCTCGCTGACGGGGTAGTCGACATATCTGTGCTCTCGGCCCTCGAAGTACTGGGTGCCCATGACGATGACAATATGCGCTGTGCTCGTCAGCTCCCAACATACGTCTCTCGAGGCAACAAGCACCTGGATGGCACCATTGTCGTAGAGGTGTTTGACGATGCGCTTGTCATTCTGGCTGAGAGCCTCGTGATAGTACCCGACTCCATGGGACAGCGCCTCGGCCAAAGCCTCTTCGTGGACTCGCTCAAGCAGCGGCCGCATCTGTTCGACCTCGGCGTGAAGGAAGCGATCTTCGTCGTCGTCCGCTACACATGCCGCCAGCAGATCCCTCGCCGTTTGTCTCGTCTGCTTTCTGCTGGAGACAAAGATCATCGCAGGCTGATCTGCCGACATTTGAGTGATGGCGAGATAGGCGGGCTTCGCCATGGCGAGCATGAGAGACGGAAAGTGGGGATTGGAATAAGACTGAACGTGAAGTTCCAGCGGCACAGGGCGAACATGCGGGCTGAAGTTGTAGATGTCATGCTTCTTCGCATCGATCCACTCGCCAATGTCTCGAGCATTCGCCAGCGAGACGCTGAGTGCAACAATGCGGAGCGGCAACTCCGTCTGCGTTCGGATGTAGTGCATACGTGAGACAATGATCTCGTACACGTATCCCGTGTGGCCCTCGAGAAGATGAACATCGTCCGCAATGAACAGCTGGACGGCCTGGACATTCTTGCGTCGTTTCCACTGCCTCGAGAGCACATCCCACTGCGTGGGTGTGGCGAGGACGAGATCGCCTTTCTCCAGAAGCTTCAGATCGGTCGCCGTCTCCCCACTGAGCTTGACAATCTCCTTGCCACCGTGAAGATGAGCGAGTCGTTTCTGCCAGTCCTGCCATCGGGCGTCAATCACTTCTTGGTGTGGAGCAATGTAGACAGCCCTGCCGGCTCCCTCCTGGGTCCAGAGACGAAGAATGGCAAACTCGGCACAAACCGTCTTGCCACTGCCGGTGGGCGCCCCGACAAAGACGTTCTGGTCGGTCTTGTACAGAGAGTTGAACGTCTGTGTCTGTATCCTGTTGAACTGTCTCCAGCCCGGATACAGCTCGATGTGACTGGCAACTTTGAGGGCGGATACGGGGACGGGCTGCAGCTCCAGCAGTTCCGTGTGAGGGGGGAACTTCTCTGGAAGTATGAGCTTGTGGAACGGGATGGCCAGTCTGGTTTCCGAATGCATCCATCTGTCCGAGATGACCGACACAAAATAGTTGGGAGGCATCGGATCGGTGATGGGGACCGTAAAGTCGACAATGTGCTCGTTGGACTCGGACTCGGCGTAGTCCTTGCGCAGCAGGAAGGTGTCCTGAAAGAGGATGTCCTCGCCATCGCAGTCCTCGACGATGATCCAGAAGCTCTCCGCGGCACCATGCAGAGCGTCGTCCCACTCGAAATTCGGCGTGATGCTGAGCTCGATCCTGAGCATCGAGCGTGTCTTGGGCTGAACCTGAGCCTGAACATCGACTCTTGGAAACTTGGCGACGAACCCGCAGACCGCCCTACCGGCCTTGGGCATGCCGAGCAGCTCGCCCATGCGAGGAGGATCCAGGTCAAAGTAGCTACTCCACTGGACATCGATCCGCTCCACCTTGTGAATGATGTCCTTGGAACAGGTCGGGAACTGGCGCAGGGGGGACATGGTCGGCCACATGCGCTTCTCGGCCATCTTGCAGAGATCCAGAGCGGTCTTGGCGACAGACGCCCAGCCCTTCTTCAGGGCAATCTCAAACATGGCGCGCAAGATACGGCCCGCGCTCTGCGTCACATACACCATGTCGGCCATGAGCGCCAGTCCATCCAGCTTGAGTCGCGAGATGTACGCTTGGAGGAGCACATTGATCTTGGCGTGGGGCTCTTCGATGCTCTCCTTCACCGGAACGGGCACGCGTTGCATCAGCTTGGCCAGCTCCAGCTTCTCGTCTTGTCTGACCGGGATGTACTTGAACTCGGCGCTGAGGGCAAAGACCCGGAAAAGCTCAATCGTGGTAATGGATGGCTGGATCAGGTTGTTGTAGGTATCCATGGACCCAGACGTGATGTAGTAGTGCGACGCGATGCGACCGAGCTCTGTGGACTGCAGCTTGCCGGACTTCTCATCATATCGGATGAGGTTGGACCTCTTCAGGAGCAGAGCCGCAGAGTGGATGAGGTCGACTCGCTTCTGCTCCAGTGCGTCATCGTCCTCGTACTCGGCACCGACTTGATACAGGCCCGGTGATCGTAGCATACGAACAAACAGGTACGTGTAGCCGAGCCACTCCACACCCTCATCGCGCGTGCGGACGTTGCCGAGAACAATCTCGGCGTTGAGGTTGTCGACCAATTTGCTGACGAACTGACTCTCGATGGGCAATTGCTGGTTGAGGAGGGAGAGATAGTATTGGATCTCGGTCTGCGTCGTGATGATGATGCCTTCGCCGTAGGTGTCGAACTGAGGCCGACCGGCACGACCGAGCATCTGTAAAACGTCTTGCGGGCTGAGCTCGACCCAGCTGCCCTTTTCCGGCGAGTAGATCTGAGTGCCCTTGATGACAACAGTGTGTGCTGGTAAATTGACACCCCAGGCCAAGGTCGCGGTTGAGACGAGCACCTGGATAGCACCACTGGCAAAAAGATCCTCCACGTCTGCCCTGTCCACTCGGTTCATGCCGGCATGATGGATGCCAAACCCGTAGGGCAGGATGTCTTTGAGGTCCCTGTCGGTAGCCTGGCTGGCGGCTTCGTTGAGCACCTCTCGACTGCCTGCGTCGTGTCGAAGGACCTGGTTGATCGTGTCCAGCTCCAACGCCTTGTCACGGATGTATTTGGCAGTCTTGGCCGTCTCCTTTCTCGAGTGGACAAAGATGATCATCTGGTTCCTGTTGGAGCCAACATGCTCCATGACCTTATTGTACGTCACGTCATTCATTGTCTTCAGTTGCTTAATAGCCTTGCGGTCCGTGACACCGATGAATTCTTGTCGCAGCGGGCAGGGCCTAAAGGTGCCGTCGAAATGATACAGGTCCTTCTTCACATCCACGCGCAGGAAACTCGCCACGTCCTTGTAGTTTGGCAGCGTGGCGGACAAGCCCACGATCCGCACAGGCTCGCCGCTCTGTTCCGTCTTTCTGATTGTTCTGGCCACGATGCTCTCCAGCACAGGTCCTCGATCGTCGTGAAGCAAGTGGATCTCGTCAATGATGATGAGCCGCACGAGATTGGTGTAGGTCAAGTCGTTTGACTTTCTCGTAATGACGTCCCACTTCTCCGGGGTGGTCACGATGATCTGAGTTTCAGCGATTTGCTGCTTCGTGAGTTGACGGTCACCGGTCAGCTCGGACACGCGGATTCCGTACGGCTCCAGTCTCTTTCCAAAGTTTCCGACCTGCTCTTGGACCAAAGCCTTGAGCGGAGCAATGTAGACAATCTTGAACGCGTCGAGGTCGATGTCGCCCGTCTCGGCGTCTCGATTCTTGCCAATTTCGCGCAATATGGTCAACATGGCAACATTGGTCTTGCCACTGCCGGTCGGGGCACAAATGAGCATGTTGCCGTCGTCTTGGAATGCCGAGACGTAGCACTTGGACTGAATACGGTTGAGCGACTTGGCCGTGCTGAAAGGTCCGCGTGACCACTCCGGCATGTCGGTGATGGGGATGAGAACGTCGGTGGGATCGTTGCGCTTCTTTGGGGGCGGAACGTGAATCTCCTCGTAGCCCTTGAACGATCTTTTGGTCGATCCCTCGGGCAATCTGACTTTGGCGTTGGTCATGAGGTGGTTGCCTTGGTCAAAGACCAGGTTATCGAGGTTGACGATTTTCCTGGGCTGCAAGCCTCCAACGAGATACCCCTCTTGGCGCTCCTGCTTTGGTGCCGCAGCAGCATTGAGGGATGCTGCTGCGTCAATGTCCATCTTGATGTCCATTTTCCTTTTCTTGTCCTCACCATCAGCAGTTTTCCCACGAAGCTCGTTGAGTATCCACTGGAGACCTTCGGAGCCCATCTCACGCTCGACGTCAGCCCGGCTCTCTGCTGATTCTGCCCGTGCCAACTTTGTGAGCCAAAAGACTTTCTCCCTGTTTTCGACCAGCCTCCGGACGAGTTCATGGTGCTCAAAGTCGAACAGTTCCATCAGGTCGTTCTCGATTTCTCGAAGAGACTTCTCGTCCCCTTCGGGCTCGTCGGGCTCACCGGAAAGGATGCGGAGAGCATCTTTCGTCTTGGTGGCTTGCTCGTGAGCATCAGGATATAGCGAGCCAATCTGGCGCTGCAGCCAGAAGGCATCAATCTCTCTTGCGGGTATCGTCTTCTTCTTCTCCTCGCCCTTCTCCTTGCCACCAACAGAAGGCCCGGAATCCAGAATCAGCTCCCCGTCGTCCACACCATCCTCGGCAGGTTTCGAGGCGGTGGGGTCATCGTCTGCCGCGTCCGCTTCGTCTTCTTCATCTTCGGAGGATTCGTCGCGGACCTCATGGACAACCTCGTCTTCATCGTCGTCATCGTCAAAGGCAACGGCCACACCCTGACGCTCGTCGATCTCGGCATCTTCGCCGTTCGCATCACCCATGTCGACGTCTTCGTCATCGTCCTGGGCATCGTAATCGGTTATCTTCTTTCCGAGATTGATCAACTCGTTGAATTGCTTTGGGTCCAACGTCGCACCGAGGATATCATCAATCTCCTTTTTCTTGTCCAGGTCCTTCAGGTCATCGTCCTTCAAGTATTCGAGCACGGCATCCGCGGCGCTTCGAACAACCTCGTGGGGGACGTCGCCCAAGTTTGTGGCAACGAGTGTGAGAATTAGATTGAAGGTCGCGCGCGTGGCAGGTGTTCGCGGCCGGTACGTGATTCCCTCGATCAAGGCATCGTTTGCGCCGAGGACCCCTGCTGCCCGTTGTTGTGAGGCTTCCGCTTTTCGTCTCTTTTGTTCCCGAAGCAGAACATCTTCGCCTTCTTGCAGAGAGCCCCTCTCTATATTGCGTAGACCAGATTGCTTCTTCTGCTTCGGTGCCTCGTCGCGTCCGACTCTGGCGCCCATGTCTTTGATGCTCAGTCTTCCGGCAAGAGACTCGGGGTCGCCCGTGGCTTCGTCGGTTCGTCGCGTGACAAACCGACGGTCCGCCTGGAGAACCAGGTTGGACATGGCCGAGTACTTGTACTGCGAGACATCGCGGTGAGGGTCCGACATGTTTGATGTGCGTTGTGGTTGTTCAACGTTTTTGCGAAGGAGAACGCCGAGCACGCTCGACGACAGCTCGTGGGAGCTTGTTACACCATACGTGTGTCGACCAAGTCACAGCTTTATGGATGTACGCGCGCGTCCAGAGAAGTCGAGTTGCCCGAGTGGCAGCGGTGCCGCGTCCTTCTAAGCTTGATGTGTTGATGTGCTTTTTTTTTTTTTTTTGCCACCGCGGTGGTGTCTGTCTGAAGCGTCAAACGGTCAATGGGCCAAGTCAAAGTCAACGGGTTGTTTGATAAATTTCGTCAACTCAGCTTTCCCGGTTGTCACACTAGTCCCAAATGGGTTTTTTTGATATGGAATGGCCCCACTTTCACCGACGACTCGAAACGACCCCTTCTCCCATGTCATTCGACTTGGCTTGGGCTGACGACGGAAACTCCCCTAGATCCCGGTAATTCCGTCAACGTCTTGTTGTATGTACATTTCCACAAAATGACGACTTTGCGATCATGACGTCGTCCGCAGAACAGATCATCGAAAGACTACAGACGAAATTCGATCCCTTTGTCAAGCCTCGCGAACAGATCAACTACATCAGACGCGTTTTGGCCCTCGAGCTAGGCTCCTACATTGGCCAAGGACCAATACAGCAGCCCTTGTCTCTCAACCAAGGGCCTATCGAAAGAGACCCAGGACCAGAATTAAAGGGCCTCCACAGAGAATATGTCGAGGCATTGCGTGCCAATATCGCAGCTCGTCAAAGATTTGAGGAGATTGCATATGGGCAGGAAGCCTCTTCCAGCCCTCACCCGAAACCCGAAGGCAACTCGTCCGTCTTAGAGGACCACCTTGCCGTCTCGAGGTTGCGCAAGAAACGCGACAGCCTTGTCACAGTACAGAGCTATCTGGAGCGTCTTGCAGAACTGCCAGCTCCACCTCGTGAGGTCCGAGATGTAGAGCAGATGCTCAGCGACGGAAACCCTCAACCAGCCGTGCCAGCCGAGGTCCTGAATAGCTTTGTCGTGGAGCAGCAGACGTCTGCAGGGATCGACATACAGAGCCGGATATCGCAGCTCGAAAAGACGGTCTTCAGAGCAAAACTCCTCTTGAAAAGGGAAGAGAATCTACTGGACGATGCAAGGGCACGATGCAAGATTAAGCCGGAGCTCGTGAGTAATGGGGCGAAAATGGAGGCTCTGAACAGCACCCGCAACGAGCTGATCAACTGGATCGAGACAGAGCTGAGCAAAGCATCTGCTGAAGAGAAGACGGTGGCGGGGACAGCTCGTCAGCAGAACCAGACCGATGCTGCAGTGGCGGCACCCGATCAGGCTGGAATTTCAGGTCAGGTGCGCCAAGTTCAGGACAAATACAAGGCCTATGTTGCTGCACGAAAGAAATTGCTCGCCCTCACCTCGAGCGCGCCGCGGCCCTCGATGGCTCTTCCCGGAGAGGAGGTCAACGACAAAGCCACCTTGGGAATCGCCGAAACGCGCGGATCCACCACTTCCATCGACCACCTCCTGATCCCGCACATCGAAACACTTATATCGCAGTCCAGACGGCAAAAGGGCCTCATCACGCACAAATCGCACTTTTCCGCAACCTTGGACAAGCAGAGAAAAGACTCATGCCAGCTCATTGGTCGTCTGGCCGAGGAGAGCCAATTGCTGGCGGCTTACCCAATGAAGGACTCTGCGCGCAGACAGTCGGGAGTACCGGAGATCATCACAGCCAAGCATGCGGACCGTCCCGATCTGGCCAGTCGCATCAAGCCGTGGTTATTTGCTGCAGATGCGGCCAAAATTGGCACGCTGGATGCAGTGGCCGAGAACGTCGAGGTCGGTCAGATAGCATTGGAGAACTCCATGAAGTCCCTTTACCAGATAAAAACACTATTGGGCGTACAAGATGAACTGGAAGAAGATGACGACACGGCACCGGATACCACGGAAGGCGACATGTGGCTCGATGATGGGATGGGCAAAGGAAATGAGGCCAAAAAATCGCACAAAAAGACCGTAAAGGCCAAGTCCACTGTTTCTCAGGAAAAGATTGACCCATGGGCTAGACTCCATGGAAATCTTGGTCTCATCGGTCACGACGATGTGCCCTGATAGATTCTCTCCCCCAATCCCCGGGCATATTGAAATCCAAGAAGAAAAGAGAGGAAAGAAAGAAAAAAGACATTGATGTTCTGACATCTTGTATTCATGACTGAGACGCCAGGCCAGCCCATGTACATTGCATATATGTAATAATACCTGAACTCCAACTGCTTGTCAAAATATCACTCGAGATTGTACTGTACAAGACTATGATTTCCCCCCCAAGACGGCGGATATCCTCATGGCTAGATCCAAGATAGACAAGTGCTCATCCGCTCCGTCAACTAACCTCTTGTCAATTTCGGAGAAAATCAGGACAATCTTGTTTTTGTGAAGGTCAGATATCGTCTCGTCAGTGGTCAGATATTGGTAAAGCTATTGGAGGAGGACATTAGTATTTGGTAAATTCGGATTTGGCAGTGCAGTTTTAAAACAGAGAGTGCACGCGAGGGCAGGAGAGGAGCGAGGAGAGTAAAAAATCACCTGAGAAACTACTTGGGTGGCACTCCATCCGTCCGCTACCATGTCCTCCACGACTTTAGACACTGATTGATAGGTCTGTCCTGCACCACGAGGGTGCAGGGCATCTGCTAGTTGAGAAAGTGTTTGGTCCGGAATGACTCCAGCAATATCTTCGACAATTTTGACTGTCACCGGCTTGCTGTCAGCAGCCATATCTTGGTCGCCATCGCTGTCCTTTGTTGGCGCGCAGGCGCCGACTAGTCGCGCAGCGCTCTGCAGAAACGTGATTGCTTTACGCAAATCGCCTTCGCTACAGCGTATGAGTGCATCGAGAGCGCCATCCTCCAATGAGACTCCCTCTGTGGTCGCGATCATTTCCAGCCTCTTCTTGGCGTTGCCCTGATCGAGGCTTTTGAAACGGAACTTGCTGCAACGACTGGCCAGCGGGTCGATGATACGGGTGACATAATTGCAGATTAAGCAGAAGCGGGTAATCTTGCTGTATGTTTCCATCGTTCGCCGAAGTGCGCTCTGGGCATCCTGAGTCATCGAGTCGGCTTCGTCAAGAATGATGATCTTGAATGGGGGACAGGGGTACTTGAGTTTGTAGCCAGCAGTGGGATTTGTCAACTGCATGCGCGCAAAATTTTTAACCTTTTCTCTCACGATGGAGATACCGCGCTCATCGGAGGCATTCAGTTCGAGAACTCGGGACTTCATCATTTCGGGGCCGAACAGCTCCTTGGCCAGAGCGAGCACAGTGGAAGTCTTGCCGGTTCCTGGAGGTCCATAGAAGAGCATATGAGGAAGCTGTGGTTCACTTGTCAGTATTGTCTCGAAACACTCCGGGGTTTTTTACGTGCGTTGACGAGTGCGAGAGCGATGGGGGTTGTACATTGGAAGCCTGCAGAGTGCGTTGCAGAACCGTGACGGTGTGATCCTGAGCCGCAACATCGTCGAGGCTCTTGGGCCGGCTGGAAGCAGAAAAATTGGGTTGTTAGCGACACAGCTCTCGGTTGCAAGCATGCATTGAACATGAAGGCTAGGCTCACTATTTTTCTACCCATGGTTGGCTTCTGACTTGGGTGGACTTTTGGTTTTTCTGGTCTGAATATGCATTGGACGCAGCAGCAGCAGCAGCAGCCTTGCGGGCCTTGAGGTCGAAAAAACTGGCCATGCTGCGAACCGCTACTGTGCAACGACGGCAGCTCGCTTGCAAGTATCAGACTACAGATCAATAGATGATGATGTCTAGGTGGAGCAGGATGGGAGAGGCTCAGGCCAGCGTCAAAGTTGAGAAGTTGGATGATTGAATGCGGGAACGCTTGAATGCTTTGTCGCTCAACCACACGCTCGTGCTTAGCATCATGGATCATATCGATTAACGCGTCTGGGTGAACCCAGCGACGTGTATGTGTGGACGCTGGACGCGTGACCCCCACGCGCCGTCGAGTTGTCACCGCCGTGCCCACCTGCCGAGGTGGGAAAGTCAAGTTAGGAAGTCCAGCGGCGCTGGCAGTCACTGGCAACTCGCAACTGGTAATGGCTAGCATAGCAATTGCCGGGCGGAACATCAATATTGAATGATTGTACCAGGGAACACTGAATTGAGGCACCTACCTGCTTTCATCCGGTCTAGTATTTGAATATTGACTGGTAGGTACTTACATGTTGCTTCGATCATCCAACGAGTCATGCTTCCTCGTCCCAGTCGCCTGCACGTCATTGCCAAGCCACTGACAGTGGCTCGGCAGTGACTGCCACTGCCCGTCGGCCGTCAATGCCCCTCCTTGTCAGCTTGCAAAACACGCACCAAGCCTAGTCCGAGGCAGAGGCAGGTGCAAAATCGGAAGGCACTACGCACCAAAGAAGCACCAGCCGTGAATCTCGGAGAGCAAGTACGTACCGTCGGGTACCTCTGGTCGGTCATAGGTAATGGTCGTAATGCACACAAGAGCATGAACCACTCAACATCACTCGCAACATCACTTCACATCACTTTTACTTTTCACTTTGTTCAACTTGACTGTTCTGGCTCAACTTGCTCTTAGCGCTCACCCGGCCTTTCTTCTCCCTGCTTTGACGCTTAAAACCCTGCTGCTCAAATCCCCGGTTCTGCACGCATCCTGCGTTTCATGGATCGCTTTTCCTGGCATCGGCCAACTTTTGCGATATACTCTTTCCGCATTCTGTCTTTTGCCTTCTGCCTCCCGCAGTAGGTCCGGCCCATCATGGACCAGTCCATCATCCGCATCTCCAAAGTTGGTACCCCAAGAGTGCCCCGCATCGCATCGCTCAAAGGGTCCGGGTCCATTGCCATCGCGGGTTTCTTTGATGCTTTCATGCGTTCTCATCATGAGGCTGACCAACGTACTTTCATGACAGGAGCTTAGTGACATTCAACGGGGCTCTGATTTTGGTTCGTGGCACTTGCTTAGTTCTCACCGTGCCCTACACGCTTTCGTACATTCGCTAACACGGCCCGTTGGTAGCCATTGCCGTTGCTTGTCGCGATATCGATGTCCGCAATGTGAGGGCAATAATCATGGGTCCTCACGAGACCCCTTACGAATTCGGGTTTTTCGAGGTACGGCTCCTGGAAACACATGCAGCTGGAACACCCCAGTGCTTATGATGAATACGGCGTAACTCTCCTGATCCATTTATAGTTTGCTATTCGTTTCACCAAAGGTACTGCCGGACTGTGTGTTCCTCTGCGGCCTGCGCCTATTCCACTCATCGCTCACGCGCTCCTAGATTATCCATCCAAGTCACCCAATGTACAGAGTGTTACCACAAATGGCGGGCGATGTCGGTTCAACCCCAACATATACGCCAACGGCAAAGTCTGCTTGTAAGTTATTCCAATGAATTAGCATGTCGCTGGAATGGTTCTTGGACTAACAGGACAGGTCAATATTGGGGTAAGATGGTTCTTTTTGCTTGGTTTTTTTTCTCCCTCATTTGTTCTTTCTTTTCGTTTTTCCTGTTGTTCCTGGTTTTTGCTTTTCTGCTTTTCCACCCTGACGGGACATCAATCAATATTGATTAATTTACTTGCTGAGCAGAACCTGGCGTGGAGAACGCGGAGAGGAGTGGTCATCGGCTCAAGGCCTTGAGTCCATTCTTTTGTCTATACAAAGTCTCATGTCAGCCAACCCGTATGAGAATGAGCCCGGGTTCGAAGACGCGCATGAAGAGTCGGACAAAATTGCGCAGAAACACTACGTCCAAAAGGTTCGGGTTTTTAGCCTTCTTCTGGCTGTTTCCCCATGTTTCTCTTTTCCCCGCGCGCCATGTCCTAATATTGCACAGATTCGCCACGAAAGCCTAAGAATAAGCGTTATTCAGCGATTGGAGGGTTATCTTGGATTAACACCAGCAGATAAGTTTTCTGCGCCGGCGCCAAAGAATTTTGAGCAATGCGACGATGAAGATGCTACCGTCGCCTTCGAGCCGTTTAAAGATTTGTGTAAACGTCGCTTTCTTTGGTATTACCAATCGTACTTGGCCGCGATAGAGACGGGAAAGTCAGAGGTTAAGGAGTTGCAACCATTTGTCCGGATGCCCTTTGAATCACCCGGTAGTAATTCCATGGACGGGAAATTCAACTATCCAGATCTCGAGCGTCGACTGCGTAATATCAAAGCCATCCTTGACGCAGAACCAGATGTCTGGGCCAAAGAAGGCCTTGAGGCTGTCGCCAGGGAATCCACCATGGCTGTCAACTTGCAGCATCAGTACGAACAGGTCGTTTCTCACTTCAAGCAGTGTGATATACCCCATGACGTGACGTTGGACGACGGCAATCCCTTTGTTTGGATCATCACCTATTTTGGGCGTCCCATGACCAATCTCGACGGCGGCCTGTTCCGCATCAGGATGAATTTCAGCATCCGCTTCCCCGACGAACAACCTAGAGTCAGGTTTGAAACCAAGATTTTTCATCACCACGTTGCCTCGGATGGTACAGCCTGTTACGTCCCGAGCTCTCTCAAACGGGAAGATGTCAAGTCCCACATCGAAGCTATTATTTCCGCCTTGGAAAACGATGAGCCAGCGTATGATCCCAGGAAAATCATTAACCCCGAGGCCACCAAGTTATTTTGGGGAAATGGAAAGGATGACAAGAAGCAGTATAATCGGCGACTTCGGCGCTCCGTACAGCAGAGCATAGAGTGAGTACCTTGCCTTGATTCCGACTTTCGTCTTTGTATGACTGCTTCTAATCTTTTTACCATCAGGGATTTCCCCGAGTGATTGAACGAGGGATGTGGGAATAGAAGAAAGGGGGCGAGATGAGCCCACACCGCGCATGCCATGACACATATACATGATGACACTACGCCAGTCATACGATTTGAAACAGCACGAATTGATGTCGAATTCAAATTGGACTTATAGGTCCATTCAGGAACAGAAACATGTCTTTTTTTGGTCGATAGAGAGGACTGTCAGTCGACACTCGGGATTATCATGGAAGCTTCGCTCGAACATTGGCGATACCATATATCGCTTTTGATATCAACGCGACTGGTTTGGTACACTCACTATACGTTGAGAAGGAAACATACTGCGAGAAGGTAAAATCCTGGGTAGCTTTGTTACCTAGTCGACTTTGCATCAGAACCAGGAATGCGTAAACCCATCTTTTCCAAAGATGTGCATTCTGAGTTTTCCCTTTTTAGAATATATTAGATTCCCTGCATGAGCATTCAGGGCGTTGAATTTTAGCACAAACTTCTGCACCACGTCTGTCTCTCTTTTTTCCTCCCACATGTCCGACCCCTGACACAAAAGTGTAGGCTCCAATTTCCAATATTCAATATCCGATATCAAAGCCAGCGTCTATGAATATGTATGCACGGAATGTATGGAATTTACTTATTGCGCATTCTCCCTCATGACATATTCTAACTCTATTTCATATTTTCGTCGTTCTGATGGAGACGCGTATCCTCTACAACTATTCTTCCCTGCATGTTTCTTTTCTTTTCCTTTTCCATCCTGAGCATCATTTACTGCTCTTGAGCTTCCGGTCAATCACATCCCGGCATGGATCATATGGTGCCGCCACGCCGCTGTATGTCTCCTGCGCTCCCTCATCGCTTATGTCATAGAAACCACCGGGTCCAAAGACAGCTGGGGTTCCTTGGGACGGACGGCTGACTTGCTCGGCGTGGAGTTTATCAAGGGATTCGCCAACGACGGCATATTGCGCCCAGTTGATCGGAGGACAACGAACCACATCCTGGGGCTTTGGCAAAGCCGACCAAGCTCTTGGCTTGTTCGTCTGCCGCCGAACCGATGTCTGGTTGTCATTATCCTCACTGCTCGGATCGCTGTCGTCGGATCCAAAGACAAAGTCCTCTCTGGGCTTCACGTTCCCGGCGGCCAGGTCCTTTATAAAAGCCTCAGGATCGGCCAAGGCCTCGGCCCTGATCTGGCTCAGCGCCTGAATATCTCGAGTGGCCCGGCCTTTCTGAAACAGGAGTATCGAGATGGCGGACTTGAGGGCGATGACGTCTGGATTCGACTCAAAGTCTATGGGTTCGGGAGGCGGGGGCAGGATGCCAATCTGCTGCGAGGGCTGTGATGAGTGTGTCAAGAAGGGCTGTCTCGGCCGAAATAAAACGCTTGCTGCCATGTCATCGGATGGCAGCGTCGTCGGAGCCAGAGGTGGTGTTATGGGAGACATGGGCGGCGGGGGGACAGGCGAGGTTGACCGTGCCGGTGACCGTGCCGGTGACCGCGACCGCGACCGCGACCGACTCAAGGTTGTGGAATTTCTGGTCGATTCCGGCAAGACAGACATGGGGCGCGAATTGTGGAAAATAAACGCGCAAGTCCTTTTGGGGAGGAAGAGAAGGGGGGTGGAGGGCGCCGCCGCCGGGATGCTCTCTTTGAAGCCAAGCTTCGGCCTTGTGGGGAGGGTGACTCTTTTGTTGTAGAAGCAACTTATCGAGACACAAGTTGAGGCTCCGATGCGCAATATGCGCCTCGTGTTTTGTGGCTCCGGCGGCCGAAGGCGGTCATGCAAGCACTTGAAGTACAGGCGATGAGGTTTTGAGGTTCATGCAGCGCGGACTGTCTGCTCTTTGTGCGTTGCTGCTGGCTAAGGCGCGGCGTTCATGTAGTGCGTACGGGTATGCATGAACCATGTGTAAAAGAGGCACATGCATACATATGTATATGGCGACTTGCGGACCACCGTTCTGGGTTCGTCAAGCGCTACCCTGGTGGCGTACGGGTTGTATGTCTGACGACTGGGCGCCTACTTCAAGGCAAGTTTATCGACAGGCAGCTTTTTTTTTTTTTTTGGTTGTGGGAGGACTGGGCGCTTTTGACGTGTATGTGATTGATGCAAATTGTCGAGAGACACAAGAAGTTGTGGCTGGCGGGGAATCAATGATTCTGGGTAGTGGGATGAGTGGGATAAGTGGGGCTGCGGGCGTGAACCGGACTCGTGGGGAAGGAACGAACGAGTGATGGGTGCTTGTTCATCGCGACTGCGTGGCGTCGGTCATCGGACTGGTCTAGTGGCAGCGCTTGGCGGCAAAAAGAAAGAAAGAAAGAAAGAAAGAAAGAAAGAAAGAAGAAACACGGCACTGGAGACTTCAGGATCGGGGTTGGGAACGAAATGTAACTAGTATAAAGTAGGAAGTACGGGGAGAGACGGGGCATCGAAAGCCAAGGCGGTATGTACATCAGGCATAACGTCGTGTGGGCGCTGTTGGGATGGGATCGGTTTAGTTTAACCTTGGAGGCTCCACAGACGGCGGGCCAGATTCACGCTGCCTATCGGGGGAGTTCCTGGGCGTGATATAACCACCAATTGTTTCTGGTCGCGGTTCGGAGATACTGCGCAAGGACGCACCAGACCAGACATGCATACATGGAATGGGCATGGGGGGAAATGTGATGATGCAGTGCACACGTTGGGTTCTTGGCAGTCCATGGCTGGTGCAGCCCTTTGCGAACCACTAGCTCGCCGATCAAAGGACCGTTGATTGGCCAGCTTCGCGTCGACCAGTGGTTGCAGAGCTCTCTGTCTCTCTCTCTATGACGTAGAGTTTCCCTCATGCGGAAATTCGACTGCCTGTAGTTTGGCAACCGGGAGCAGGTTTATCGAATCCCGAGTATTTCTTGCACCACGCCCTCGATTCCCGGGGCTTCTCAAGTGCCGTCTTTGGTCTCTTCCTCTTCTGCCTGCTGTAGTTTCTTTTTCTTTTTTTTTCTTTGCATGGCAGAGCGAGGGCCATCAGTGCAACAGTCACAGCGTAGACGACAGTCACGAGAACGATGCCTTTGTTTAGCAAGAAGAGCGACGACCATGGTCAGAATGGCCACGACCAGCACCCGCGAAGCCCGGTTCAAGGAGTCGAACAGGCACCGCCTCCCGATGAGCACACGCGCCTGCTCCCGAACCGGGTTGACTCTCCCCGAGACTCGGGTCGGGTGTTGCTCACGCCCGACGACCCTGCTGTAACGCCGTTTAATCTGTGGAGTATTCGGATACTTCGGTGGTTGACGCTCTTGTTCGCCGTTGTCACCTTTGCTTGGTGGATCATCCTCCTCGTGTCGACATTTGCGACACCTCCGGGCTTTCACACGAGGGGAGGCGGCTTTCTCGCCTTTGGCTTGACCACGCTGACTTTTTCCAATATGGTGATTGGGCTCATTTTCTTTGGCGTGCCAGCCAAGGCCGTCCGTATCCTGTCTTTCGTAATGGCCGTACGTATTCGTCATTTTTTGCATTAAAACCGTCGAGTGTACCGAGGACTCCCTTTTTTTAAAAATCCCTTTTTACTTTTTTTTGGGGGGGGCGGTTGTTATCACAATTGGTATTGCTAACTTGACCGTTGTAGTTTCTTCTCCTGCTTGACATGATCATCCTCCTCGCGGTCCAGCAAACGAGATATGAAGAAGGCTGGGTCGGCATCGTCAGCGTGGTTTGGGCTCTGCTGATGAGTCTGTGGACGCTGCTCACAGATCGGATGGTCAAATGGGGCAAGGAAGAGGAGGAAGAAAGATTGACGGGCCGTGCCGAGACGAGACGAACTCTTGGCGAATGGTCTGCAGTCATGGTGTCGACGATTGCCTATGCCGTCATGATTGTCGCCATTGTTCTGATCACGCTGACCATCATTCTTCGGGCATTAGACGCCGGATTCGCTGCGCCGGGAAAAATGTACGAGGTCGATGGAGGCAAGTATCGCATCCACTTGTACTGCAACGGAAATCGAACCAATACCCTGGGACAAGAATTGCCGACGGTACTTTTCGAGGGCGGCGAGCGGCCTGTCGAACAAGGGCTGTGGAGTTTTGCAGACAATGCCATCAAGAATGGCTCCATCTCACGGTACTGCTTTGCCGATCGGCCCGGCATGGCCTGGTCCGACACGGCACCGTCTCCCCTCTCGGCTGGGTTTGCCGTCGATGTACTGAGCGAAGCACTCGTCAAGGCCGGCGAGACTGGGCCGTGGGTTGTTGCCAGTGCGGGTATTGGTTCTCTCTACTCGAGAGTGTTTTCGTCCCGGCATGGAGGAGACATCAAGGGTCTGCTACTCATTGATGCCCTTCATGAGGACCTCCTGCATCCGTGGGCATCAGCCGGACGAGGGTTTTTCCTCTGGCTACGTGGCGTGATATCTCCTCTGGGTCTCGACCGCCTGCCCGGGGCCATCTTCAGAGGCCGAAGCTCACGAGACCGCATCTACGGTCGGGCGTGGTACCAAAGCGGCAAGTCCATCTTTGCTCAGCTTCAAGAGAGCCTGGTTCTCGAGTCGTTTACGAAGCGCGACGTGCAAAGTAGCCGTCAAATCCAGGACAAGGACACGCCGTTGGTGATAGTCAGCTCTGGGGAGCAGATTAAGCGTAGCAAGCAGTGGGAGGAGAAACAGAGAGATTTGACGACCTTGACCGACAACTTGAAGAAGTGGGACATTGTCAATGGGGCGCCGCACGCGGTGTGGGAGACGTTGGAGGGAAGAGACCAAATTGAGCGCAGGTTGAAGGCTCTGGTGCACGGAAAGTGAGGCAAGCCTAAAGAAGAGTTTGGACAAGCGGGGAGACGAGAGAGGGACCTATTATTGCCTCAGACTTCCATCATGGTGGTTTCTTTTGTCTTTTTTTTTTTTTTTTTTTTTTTTTTTTTTTATTTTTCTTTC
>SRPW01000628.1:0-18036 GCA_018360225.1 Claviceps pusilla | reverse complement strand
TTAGTATATAACCTTTATTATATACTTTATATAATATATTAGGTTAGGCTTAGCTTATTTAATATTATAATAGCTATAGGTTATTAACTTAGAAAGGCCTTTATAGTAGCTTATAAGCGCTATATTAATTCTAGTTTAGTGTTAGGGAGGTAGATATATAGTTTACTAACTTACTTCTATAGTAAAGCCTTTTATAATAGTAGGTTATTTATATCTTTTCTTTAGCTATAGCTAAATACCTTTATTTAACTATTTTTCTTTAGTATAGGAGGCTTAGTAAAGGCTAGAGGCTATGCTAGGTATATAGTATATATATAATTCTATTATTTATTTATAATATTATATATATAGAACTATATAAAGTAAGGTCTTAAGCAGTTAATATAGCGTTTCTATATAGCTTTTAATAGCGCTAAGTATAATTATTTACTCTTTTTATACTAACTAAATATATAGTAGCTATACTATAGGGGTAATATATAATATATAGCTATATAGCTAAATTTAAAGCACCTAAAGCATTATTAGGGATAAATAGTATTATTATAAAGCTTAGCTTTAAATATCTTAGCTTTATAAATAATTCTAATATAATATAGCTTATTTACTATATTAACTCTATTAATAGTAATAATTAAAGGGGATTAAGTTATAATATTATATAGCTTCTATACTATAACCTTTACTAAATCCTCTTTATTAGCTATAATTATATTTTAAAGAATATTATTCTTCTTTTAGTTTTATATATAGTATATAGGAAAGCCCTTAATAATAATACTAAATATATATTAGTTTAGTATTACTTTTAGTTTAAAAGCAATGCTAACTTAAGCTATATTATTAGTATAAGGCTTTACTATATTTTAGAATATAATTATAGTATTACTACTATAGAGGTAATACATTACTATAGTAGTATTAATACTAATAGCTTAGTTAATAGCTATAATAGTTTCTTTAAGTAAGTAGTTTTATATAGCTTTAGCTATTATATTATCTTTAATAATAGTTTTATAGTAAATATAAGGCAGTATTACTATTATTATAGCTTAAATCTATTAAATAAATAGTTAAGTCATGCCTTTAATAATAATACTAGCTTAGCTTAAAGCTATTATATTCCTAGTATTAATAGCTTTCTTTACTACTTATTTAATAACTTCTTTTAAGTTTTTAATTATAATAAGCTTATTAAGTAATAGTAAGGTTAATTTTATTAATATTTTAGTATAGGTTTAAGGCATAAGGAGGCTATATTAGGTATATATTAAGGCTATATTATTAATATAAAGAATAATATTCTATATACTCTTTAGCACTATAGCTAGTATAAGTTTAGTTATTTTATTATATTTAATAGTAAGGTAGTTTAGTATTTATTGTGATGGATTCGAGCTAGAGGCTCGGATCCTTAGCAGAGCAGGAGAGGAGCATGTGCGGCGACCCACTGTACCCATAGGGCAAACCCTATAAACATACATTATATATAGAATAGGTATATAGTGGAGGGAGATAGTAGTCTTCCCTTCCTCCTTATAAATAATAATAACTTTATTAACACTAAATTACAGTTACTATTTAGGCTAGTCTATAATAATTATTATTCATTGTAACGTTACCTATAATATCTATTTTTACATAGATAACATAATGGATCCTTAGTATTATAAACAGGTAGCCTAATTAGGTAATGTATAGGACTTACACTACCTCTATAAAACTATTGCTTTAATAGTAGCTTAGCTTAAGGAATTACGCTACTATATAGCCTTAGCAAACCAGGCATCCTATATAGATACTCTAATGTATACTAACTAAGAATAACCTAAGTATAAGCTACTTTTAATAGGGAACCTTTATAATAGGAATAAGGCTTTATTCTAGGCTTAGTAAAGCTTTATAGTATATAAGCTAAAGGCTAATTTAGACTTTATTAGTACTAACTATAATAAATAGTTCCTTATTTACTAAAACCTATTACCTAAGATTTAGGTATAGGTAGCCCTATTTTTTAAGCTTAGTAGTAATTACTAGTACACACTAAGCTATTTTCTTAAATACCTTAATACTATATTTATAAACCCTTACTAGGAGAAATATATAGTTATAGAGTTAGACTAACTTAAATAATGCCTAAATAAATAGTTTATAGATTTCTTTATTTATTTTAAATAAAAGTTATGCCTTATAGAGGGAAGTATATAAGTAGATATAGCAAAACTTATAAAACTCTAAGTAGGACTTAATAAGTAAATAAGGGATTACTATATTAGCTGTAATGTTCCCTACTTTAACTACTATACTATAGTTATATAATACTATAGTATTACCTTAAATATTAACTTATATTAAATTAAGGAATGTATTAAGGCTTGTTATTACCCCTACACTAAATGCAACTAGGATAGTAATATAGCTATAATAGGTATTAATTTTACTAGCTTTTTAGGTTTAGAATAAAGTTATAAGTCCTTTAGTAAGGGGAAGCTAAGTAGAAAACCTATAGACGCTAAGGGTGTGATTTAAGCAACCTAAGTATTATAGAATATTATTAAGCGCTATAAGGCTACCTATTAATGCTTATATTATAGTAGTAACAGTTACCTTATATAAGGTTATACATAACTTCCTGCCTATTACCTAATAGGAGGTATAAATATTAGGGCCCTAAATATATCTAATAAGGAGGCGCTAAGCAATAAGGGTAACTCTAACTTAGAAAAAGATAGCTCTACTATATAAGTCTTAGTAGTAGGATATATATTAGTAGTATTAGCTTACACTATACTTATAATAGTAATAGCTTAAATGTTTATAAGGAAATAAAATATTATATAAAGGAAGCACTATTCCTCCTTTCCCTTTTATATAATAGTTCTAAGTTTATTAATACCTAAGTAAATAGTAGTTATAATAGCTATATTATTATAAGTAAAAGTATAGTTTAAAGATTAAGCCTTTAATATATTACCTTAGGCTAACTATATACCCTAACCACTATTATAATGGTTATATAACACAGCTATGCTAATGCCTCCTAGTGCCCAAGAATTACCTATTTTATCCATTTTAGCGCTAACCTAAATAGCTAGTTATTCCCTATAGTAGCCTATATAATTCTAGGTCTTTTATAAGACTGCATTCTAGGGGCGCCTTAGATAGCCTAGAATAATATTATATTATATACTACTAGACGCCTCCTTATTGTTTATATATAGGGTAACCTTAAGATTTATGCCTTAGATGCCTAAGAGATAGCCTTACTAATAATTACTATTATAGGATTAGTATATATAGAGTTAGTCTACTAGGCGCTATAATTAGGTAAGGTAAGCAGTGTTATATCCACTAGCCTATAGGAGATTAATATTATTCTTATATCTATAGTAAACCTAGGTTTCTTAAAAGAGAATAAGGACCTTTTCTCTTTACTAAGTAAACTAGCTAACTTTAAGGATTTATTTTACTAAAAGAACGCTAGTGCCTTGCCTCTTTATTATAGGTAGGCTAATTATTATATTTAATTATAATAGAATTCTAATAGTAGCTTGCTAAACTTACCTTAGGCACTGTTTTATAATATACCCTAGGACTAGTTATTAGAAATATAGAAATAAATTATAGACCTTATAGATAAGGGCTAGATTTAGGCTTCCTTCTTCTCTATAGTAGTGTTTATACTTTTAGTTAAAAAAGTAGGTAGAGGTTAGTGTTTTTATATAAATTATTAGGTATTAAATAAGATTATAAACTAAGATTATTACTTACTACTACTTATTAAGGAGACTTTATATTCCTTAGCTAGCGCCTAATAGTTTATAAAATTAGATATCTACACTACCTTCTACTACCTATATATTACTAAGGGGGATAAGGCTCTAATAGCTTTCTATATATATTTTAGTTTTTTTAAATAGCTTATTTACCCCTTTAGCCTAGCTAGTGTACTTATAACGTTCTAATGCTACATTAATAAAGCATTAGGGGACGCTCTAGGGGCCTATATAATAGCCTACCTTAATAATATCCTTATTTACACTAGTAGTATATATAAGGAGCATATAAATTACACTAAAGAGATCCTTTTATGCCTTTAATAAGCTAGCCTATATTTTAATATTAGTAAGTATACCTTTAGTGTAACTAAGGTAAAGTACCTAGGGTTTATAGTCTAAGCTAGCTATATAGTGTAGCTAAACCTAGCTAAGGTAGCTGCTATCTAGAAGTAGGAGGCGCTAATATAGCTATAAGGTGTATATAGCTTTCTAGGCTTTATAAACTTTTATTAGGAGTTTATTACTAACCTTTTAAATCTTATTAGGCCCCTACTTAACTTTACTAAAAAGGGCGTCCTATTTATTTAATCCCTAGCTTATTAGATAGCCTTTTAGTGCCTTAAGGATGCATTCTCTTTAGCCTCTATTCTAGCCTAATAGGATCCTACCTTAGATATAGTAGTTAAGGCTAACGCATTAAGAGAGGCAATTAGGGGTTACCTTTTATAATATAATATAATAGGTATGCTATAACCTATAGCCTACTACTCTGCCTAACTTATAGCCCTTTAATAGAACTATATAATCTATAATAAGGAATTACTTAGTATTATTTTATACCTTAAGGCATAGTTTACTAAGCTTTATACTGTCTTTTAGCTATTTATAATTCTTACTAACTATAAAAACTTAAAATACTTTATAAGCCTTTAGAAAATATTAGAATAATAAGTATACTAAGTAGAAACCCTCTTCCTTTTTAATTTTTACCTTTAGTACTACCTAGGCTCCTAGGTAGTGCACTCTAATACACTATTTTACTATAAATAAGATAAATTAGGGGAACCTATAGTAATATATTTTTTACTCTACCTTATATTAGTTACGTGCCTATTATAGCTATTTTATACCACCCTAGCCTTATTACTAGAGCAGGATTGGACCCTAATTAGCATTACTATAGCTAACCTATAGGGCTATAACTTTTTCACTAATAACTATCTTTAAAGCCTTTAAGACTAAAGTATTTAGGCTAACCTAATATACTAAGTAAAGGTTAAAGTAGTATATTTAAGGGCCTAAAGATTTCCTACTAAGGCAGCTATATATTAATAGGTTAGTAACTGTATAGTTAATGCCTATAGGGCTTTATTATTTTATAGCTACCTTTAGGTTCTATAGTATAAGCCCCTTACTACTATACTAATCTAATAGACCTATAATTCACTACTATTAGGCCACCTAGGGAAGAATATAACCTTCTAGGCTCTCTATTATAATTACTATTAGGAGGGTATGTTAATAAATATTGTGTAATATATACGTAATTACTATTGCTATAGAGCTTATAAGAGCTAGTGCCTTTATTAGGGCCTTCTACAGCCTATTCTAGCGCTAAATAGGTATTAATTATAGATATTAGTGGATTTTATAACTAACCTCTTAGCTAACTCTTTAGACACCCCTTAATTTCTTATAGTTATTATAGACTATCTCTTTAAATATATTTAGTTAGAGGCTATAATAAGTATAAGCGCTAAAGCATACGCTTAATATTTCCTAGACTACTAGTAGTGCTTTTATAGATTCCCTTTAAGTATTATTTTAGACTATAGCTTAGACTAAGTAAGCGGTTTCTAGTTAATACTTTACTTCCTTATAGGTACTAAATAGCTCCTCTCTATATTATATTATCTTTAGATTAATAGTAGCACTAAGTATATAAATTAAGAGGTTTAGGTAGTATTATAAGTTATAGTCTTTTTTACTTAAATAGATTAGCTTATATATTTAGTGGCTTATTAGCTTGCTTTTAATAACTATAACTTATTAGTTACTAGCCTAAGTATGTATATAGCCCTTTATAGGTTTAATGTTAACCTAATATAGTATATGCTAGCTTTTATGCAAAGCTAGACATCCCCTAAGGGGTAGGCAGTCTAGTTCTTTAAGTATATTAAGTAAGGAATAGCGCTAGCTTAAGCTACTATTAACTTTACTTAATAATATTAATAAGAGTCCTCTAACTAATTATATTACCTAGTGGAATAGTACTAGCCTAGTAATAAAGTTTAGCTTAGCCTTTAGAATATTTATATACTTTACCTAAGTAAGAAGTTAGATTAGGTTATAGCTAAATATACTATACTTAATGTCCCTACCCCCTTAACTATTAAACTAGATATTCTAAGGGGTATTTACCTAGTCTTCTATATTAATCTAATAGAGTGTATAGTAAATAATCCCCTCCCTTCTTAGGTCCTACTTAATTCCTAACTAGGCCCTATCTAGCCCTAGGATAATAGTATAGACGCGCCCTATAAATACTAGATTAAGTATATCCTAGCTATAAAGAATGCTAGAGGCTGCAGTAATTACTATAATATATTAGTTAAATAGGTTAGCTATATATAGCTAATATAGGAACTACTTAAAAATCTAAAGAATACTAAGGCCTTAGTATATTTTAAATTATAATAGGGTAATATATATTTTAATAATAGACTAATATAAGCATGCTATAATTCTTAATTAACACTATATAGTATACTATTAGATATAAATTTAGACCCTACTAAGCCCTATTTAGGCTCTATTTTAACTATAATATTTTAATATATTACTGCTACCTACCCCTAAATAGAGTAAATAGGTTAGCCTAATAAACCTTTTTTTTTTCTTTTTCTTTTTATAGTATTTAAATAGTATAGCTATAATAAGTAAGTTAAGTAAGGGTAAAGGGGGTAACTCCTAGCTAGTAGGAAATGTATTAGCCTCTTATAATTCTAGGCTAAAGAAGTCTAGGGGCAGCTTAGAGAAAAGTAATAAGAATAAGGTATACTAAGGGAGGATAGATAGTAGTGTAATATTAATAGGGGGTAGTGTAATAATAGTAAAAAAGGGTGTAGTAGTGGTAGGTAAAGGTATATTAGTAGTAAGAAAGGGCCTTAATAGCTAGCTAACTTATCTAAATAAAATGCTAGGAGGTAGCGGTATATATAATATTATAGGAAGGGGCAGTATAGGTATATATACCCACTCCTTAGGTTATAGGGGTAAATAAAATAATAAAGAGGGCTAATATAACTAGTAATTAGTAAATAAATTTTAATATATAGGTATTAGCTATTTAACTTAGCACTATACTTTAAATAACTAGGTATTAGTATAGTTAACACTAGTTTCTAATAAATAAATTATAGTAAAATTAATTATAGTAGTAGGTAGGGGATATATAGGTGTCTTATTAGTAGTAGCTTAGGATTATTTTAGTAGCTAGGAGAAAGGTATAGGTAAGAAATTAGCAGTAATAGTAGGTATAGTATGCTTCTTAATAGTATATAAAGTAGTAGTAAAATAGTTATATAGTGCCTTAAAAGGCTTATTTAATATAACCTTCTTCCCCTTACTATTAGGGGCATTATAGGTAAGGAGATAAGGTACCTTTATAGCCTTATTATAATAAATAGCTGCTATAATTTTATAAGTAAGGCAGTAAAGGGTAGGACTTTAAGTAAATATAATAGCATTATATATATAAGTTACCTTTCTCCTTTAATACTCCTTATAGAAGTACTAGGGGCCTAAAGTATATAAGAATAGTCTATTATTTACTATATATATAAGATAGAATAGACACTAAATATCTAGCTAATTAAGATTAATAGAGGCAAATAACTTATCCTTAGAGTTATTTTTAACCTTATAGTAGCCTAAAATATAGTAGCTATTTAGAGATAAAGGAGAGAGAGGTAGAGCATTAATAGTAGTAAATATAATCTTACTATGCTTAGTTTTAGTAAAATAGAGCAGTAGGGATAAGAGAGCTTACTGTTTAGATCTAATAAGTAATAGTAAGGGATCCCTTATTAGGTATTAATAAATAAGTATAAAGAAAATATAGGTATTAATAGAGAATAGGTAAAAAGCAATAGGTATCTATATAGGAGATTTAAAGTATATAAGATTCTAATAAAGAGAATAATAGTAGGATTATATTTATAAGCATAGGGGGAGCGGATTAGAGATTTATAGTTAGTGTTTTAAGTATAATTAGCTAGCTAATTTAGGATTTTAGGGATTTCTATTTTAGGTTTATTTTTATTAACCCTAGGTACTAGAGTATAACTAGCTAGAATAAATAGCTCTACCTAAAGTATTATATTATAGACACTTAAGTGTTATTATTACATTTTATTTACTTATTAACTATCTAATAGCTAAAGGGCAGCAGAGCAGGGGGCTATGTAATGGATTTAAGCTAAAGGCTTAAATCCTTAGTAGAGTAGGAGAGGAGCATGTGTGGCGACCCACTGTACCCATAGGGCAAACCTTATAAATATACATTATATATAGAATAGGCACGTAGTAGAGGGAGATAGCAGTCTTCCCTTCCTCCTTATGGATAATAATAACTTTATCGACACTAGATTGCAGTCGCCATCTAGGCTAGTCCATAACATTTATTTATATATAGGTAGTAGTATAGAAGTAACTTAAGGCACTATTAATATAAAGCTACTCTATTTTATAAGTAAGTAGTAGTAGCTTTATATAAGGCTATAATTCCTACTATTAATATTTATTAGTATTGCCTTATCTACTATACCTACACTCTAGTACTAATATACTATTAGAGATAGGGTAAAATAGATATAGTAATTCTTTTTCTACACTTTTTAAGAGGTTTAGAGTCGGTTCTGCGTCGCTACTGCAGTGCAGGCAAATTCGCGAAAAGTATAAAATACTATAATACTAAGCGTAAGCTAATAGACTTTAATATTAAAGACTATATTCTCCTTTCTATAAAGAATATTAACCTATAGAGACTAAGCTAAAAGCTTACAGTAAGATATTTAGGACCTTACTAGATTACTAAGAAAGTTAGTTATTATAGCCTTACCTACTAACTTAAATTGCCTCTAACACTGTAACTACATAATGTATTTAATATTATAAGCCTTAAGCTATTTAAAGGTAATCTTCACTAAGGAGAAGCAGCGCTAGTATAGCTATCTCTTAAGGAAAACACTAAAGTGTATAAGGTAGAATAAATAATAACCTATAAATATAAGGGTAAATAATAAAAATACCTAGTAAAGTAGAAGGGCTATAATAAAATAGAAAACTTATAGGCGCTGTAAAGAGACTTTACTTTAAGAGACCTAATTAAGGAATATAAGTAGTTACTATATAGCTAGGTAGCCTCTAAGTTATAAGCAGAATAGGTTAATAAAAATAATATATATTTATTTTAATAAAAGTAAGTTTATTTAGTTAAGCAAAGCTATTAAAAAAAAACAATAATAAAAAAAAAACATAAAAACATAATAAGCTATTTCCTTATAGCAATGTTACTATTATAATTCCTCCTTATTATCCTCCTCCCTAGCTAAATTCTCTATTAAATTAAATAATGCCTCTAGGAACATATATAGCTTAACTAGGCGTAGTAAAGTAGTGGAAGGGCTATTAGGCTACCTAGACCTAAAGCGTATAGATAAGGGATAACTAATAATCTAGTAGTAAGTTAGTAGTATTAATAAAAAAAAAAGAAAGGAAAACTTATTAAATAAAGGTTTTTATAAATAAACTATAGGTAATTAGACTAGTTAATAATAATAAGTAACTAGTTTATAGATACTAGCTGCTAAATTACTGCATTCTAGTAGCGCTATTGCTTAAGTATAAGCTTATATAATAATTATAACATTTTAGTATATCCTAATTTATTTATGTTTTTTTGCTTATTAAGTGTAAGGTTTAATGTAGAGATAGCAGTAAGTAGACCTTAAGTAGTAAGTTAGTAGTAGGCTTATACTAGGACTTAAAAGCTATATTAGAATTTAGTAATACTTTAGGTTATTAATCTTCCTCTTTATAAGGCAAAAGACTTTATAATAAAGACATACTTTATATATAGTTTACTAAGAAAAAAATATAGTAAGTTAGTAGTAATATCTAAGTAAGGATATAAGTTAAAGAGAAGAAGTTTTTTTTATATAAAAATAAGCTTTATTATTACACTTATAAAAAGTATATTTTATACTTACCTTTATAAATTAGAAAAGAAGAAAATATTAATAAAAGTAGTAGTAACCTTATAGTAAGCTACTTACTATTAAAGGGTATATATACTATAGGCATAGAAGCCCTAGTTATAATATACTATAGCTATAAATTATGTTCCTTTTTATTACTAATAGGAGCTTTAGGCTATAACTTTTAAGCATAAACCTAGTACCTATAATATATATAGGGAAGTTTCTTTTTACTAGTAGTAAGAATATAGCTATTAGTAATAAATTAAGCTACTAATAAAGTATAGAATACTTATATTATAATAGTTATAATATTAGAGGTAGGATTAAGTTTTATAGTAATATAGTAGTAGTGCTTTATTAAAGGAGTTTAAGGTTTAGAAGCTATAGTAAGCTAGCTAAAGATTAGTAAAGGATATATAAGAAGCTTACTAAAAAAAAACTTATAAAAGGTTTATTAAAAAAAAAAGAAAAAGAAGGAGAGAGGCTTATTTATAAGAGTAAAAAATAGTAGAGTAAGGAGATAACTAATATAATAAAGTTAGTAAAACCCTTATAATAAAAAGGGGAAGAGAAAAAAAAAGAAACTACCTTATTAAGAGCTTATAAAGAGGGAAGACTTATAGTTAGTAATAAGGGTTAATAGGAAAGAAAAGGTAGAAAAAGAAGGGGAAGAAAGGGCACTTTTATAATTATTAAAGGCCCTATAAAGATAAGGGTATTATATATAAAAGATAGCTAAATAAGGTAACTAAAGCACTTAAATTAGTAAATTATAGTATAATAATAGTAGCCTAGCTATATATTAGTAGCTATTAATAGCTATAGTAATAAAGTAAGTATTTAGCTTAAGGAGTAAAAACTATAGATATATAGGAGGCTAAAGGTGTCTAATTATGCCTCCCTTAAACTTAATAAATTAAAGGCATTATAATAATTATATAAAAAGCTAGTAGCAGTAGTGTAGCTTACTTTAGCTCTTAAATTAAAGAAGTAAGGCAATACTATATATTATAATAAACTAAAGAGGTAGGTAAAAAAGGCAGGGGGGCATAGAGATAATAAATTATATAACTTAGTAAGCATACTACTATATTATAGCAACCCTTTAGTGTAAAGGTAAAAGTAAAGTTATAAGGAAAGTAAGGCTAAATATAATATTATAATATAATTAACTTAAGCTAGCGAATTAGAATACTTATAAGGAGGGCACCCCTAGTAAGCAGTATAGTAGTAGGGTAGTTACTTAATTAATTATATATACACTAGACTTTATTATAGTAAGGTGTATAAGGTAGGGTAAATAATATAGAATAAGGATATTTCTAAATTTACCTTATTAGGGAATAAGTTTAATCTATAAAATAAGAAAGCTTTTTTAGAAACTTAATATAAAGTAGTAAGGTAATAGTAACCTAGTAGTAAGACTATAGTTAAAGACTATAATTAAGAGTAATTATAAGGAAAGGGGGGGTATTTTATTATAGCTATTTTCTATTATTTATAACTATAGAGTTAAAGGGTGTAGACTAGCTTATTATACTAATAAGGGTATAAGGGAATAAGGCATATAGTGCCCTTACTATAACTTAGTAGCGCGCTAAGGGGGTATATAAAAGAGAGAACGCGTATATTTATATAATAGGGTAGAGATTTATACCTTTAAGCACTACCCCCTACCTAGCAGCTACGTTGCAGTGCACCTTCTGTGTCTTAGTCTTCACTCCACTAAGCAACATCCCGCCAACAAGCCTTGACATATATAGTGTTAATTAAGAATTATAGCATACTTATATTCGTTTATTATTAAAATATATATTACCTTATTATAATTTAAATTATACTAAGGCTTTAGTGTTCTCTAGATTTTTAAGTAGTTTCTATATTAGCTATATATAGCTAACCTATTTAACTAATATATTATAGTAATTACTATAGCCTCTAGCATTCTTTATAGCTAGAATATACTTAACCTAGTACTTATAAGGTATATTTATACTATTATTCTAAAGCTAAATAAGGCTTAGTTAGGAGTTAAGTAAGACTTAGAAAGGGAGTGGATTATTTACTATATACTCTATTAAATTAATATAGAAAATAGAGTAGATACTGCTTAGAATATTTACTTTAATAGTAAGAGGTATTAGGATATTAAATATAGTATATTTAGCTATAATTTAATTTAACTTCTTACTTAGTTAAAGGATATAAATATTATAAAGGCTAAGCTAAACCTTATTCCTTAGCTAGTATTACTTTATTAAATAATATAATTAATTAAAAGACTCTTATTAATACTATTAAGTAAAGTTAATAGTAGCTTAAGTAAGCATTATTCTTTATTTAATATATTTAAGGAACTAAACTACTTATTCCTTAAGGGATATTTAGCTTTATATAGAAGCTAGTATATATTAAATTAAATTAATATTAAACTTATAAAGTGCTATATAGGCGCTTAGGCTAGTAACTAATGATATATAGTTATTAAGGGCAAGCTAGTATACTACTAAGTATATAGGCTAATTTATTTAGGTAAAAGAGATTATAATCTATAATACTACCTAAACCTTTTAGTTTATATGCTTAGTATTACTATTAGTTTAGGGATAATAGAATATAAAGAGAAGCTACTTAGTGCCTATAAAGGAGTAGAGTGTTAACTAAAAGCTGCTTACTTAGTTTAAGCCTTAGTTTAAAATAATACTTAAAGGGAATCTATAGAAACGCTACTAATAGTTTAGAAAACATTAAGTATATACCTTAGCGCTTATACTTATTATAGCTTTTAATTAAATATATTTAAAGAGATAGTTTATAATAACTATAAGGAATTAAGAAGTGTTTAAAGAGCTAATAAAAAGGTTAGTTATAAAGTTTACTAATATTTATAACTAATATCTATTTAGTACTAGAATAGGCTATAAAAGGCCTTAATATAAATACTAGCTCTTTTAAGCCTTATAATAATAGCAATTCTATATATACTATATAATATCTATTAATATACCCTCCTAATAGTAGTTATAATAAAGAGCCTAGAAGGTTATATTCTTTTTAAAGTAGCTTATTAAGGGTAAGTTATAGGTTTATTAAATTAGTATAGTAGTAAGGGGCTTATACTATAGTGCCTAAAGGTAGTTATAGAATAGTAAATCTTTATAAGTATCTATTATATAGTTACTAATCTATTAATATATAGCTACCTTAATACGGAATTTCTAGGCCCCTAATTATATTACCTTAATCTTTACTTAGTATATAAAATTAGCTTATATACCTTAATTCTAAAGGCTTTATAAATAGTTATTTATAAAAAAGTTATAGCCCTAAGGGTTAGCTAAGGAGACACTAGCTAGGGTTTATTCTTACCCTAATATAAAGGTTAGAAGAGTATAAGGTAGTTATAATAGGCATATAGCTAATACTAAATAAAATAATAGCTAAGTCTCTATAAATTCTCCTAATTTATTTTATTTATAGTAAAATAGTGCATTAGGGTATACTACTTAAGAATTTAAATAGTAGTAAAGGTAAAAATTAAAGAGTAAAAAAGTCTTTGCCTAGTATATTTAGTATTTTAATATTTTATAAAGGCTTATAAAGTATTCTAAGTTCTTATAGTTAATAAGGATTATAAATAGTTAAAAGATACTATAGAGTTTAGTAGACTATACCTTAAGGTATAAAATAATACTAAGTAATTCTTTATTATAAATTATATAGTTCTACTAAGAGGCTATAAGTTATATAGAGTAATAAGCTACTAGCTATAGTATACCTACTATATTATATTATAAAAGGCAACCCTTAAGTGCCTTTTTTAATGCATTAGCCTTAACTACTATATCTAATATAGGGTCCTACTAAGCTAAGATTAAAGCTACTAAGAATGCATTCTTAAGGCATTAGAATGCTATTTAATATACTAAAGACTAGATAAATAGAACCCCTTTCTTAGTAAGGTTAAGTAAGGGCCTAATAAGATTTAAAAAGTTAGCTATAAATTCTTAAAAGTTTATAAAGCCTAAAAAGCTATACACTCTTTATAGTATTAGAAATAATGGAGGTGGGTGCTATAGAGCACAGCTTACTAAGGTAGTGGGCTTAGTGAGCGTGCACGTACAGATCCACTGCTCTGCAGAGCAGAGCACTGCAGCAAGCTACAGTCCACTATATCTTACGAAATATAAAAGCTTTTGCGTTTCTTTTAGCACTGTTTAATTTGCTAAAGAATTTGCAATAATAATATCCAATAAATTATATTTAATATCTAACTTTATAGGTGTGTGTAGCTAGTAAGAGTGATTCTAACGGTCTGTACGGTTAGCGGCTGTGAGGGGGTTGTTCACTTTCTTCCCTTATATACCTACCAACCTTATCAGTGGATCCCGGTCGCTAGCTAGGCTTTATAAGCCACTTTTTATTTTCTGTAAAATTCATTTATATAGGAAAACAAAATAATAGACTCACAGCCATACAAATTAGCTACCGACGTGCTTGCAATTGGTTAACTTAGTAAAAATTAATATATAACACTAAAAAACCGATTTTTAAATATTTATATAGAAAGAAAGCCTAGAATTTAGTAATAAAGAATCTAGTCCTAAGACTTTTTATAAATTTCTCCTTATTAAAAAAAATAGTAAAAATATATATTATAGGGTAGCTACCTTCCCTAACTAAGCAGCCGTTAGCTAGCTTAGTTACATCCGTTAATCCGTTCCTCTGTATCTTTACTAGTTACCTTATAAATCTAACCTAAAAACTAGGCCTATTTTATAGCTATTAGTCTAACTGCATAGCTGTTAGAATAGGTAGAAAAGGTTAAAAAGTGAGGATTTATAGGGACCTCGCAGCTACAAGCCCACGCACACGTAACCTTCGGTCGGAATTCTATAGTTGTGCCGCCCGCGTGCGCGCATGCTTGCTGGCTTGCACTGGCTTATAAAGCCCCCTATAAAGTGCTTCTATTAGCGCTATAATTATAGCACTAATAGTAAGGAATCCCCTATAAATAACCCTATTATTTTTAACACCCCCTCTAAAGAAGTATTAGGGATAGTTATTATAAGGGCGCTAAGGGCAAAGGCAAAAGAAAAAGTTATATAAAATCTAGGAAAATTCTAAAACAAAAAAGGATTGCATAATTATAGAGCCTAAAATCAGGGCTCTAGGGTAAGTGACTTTTTACTATAGTAAAGCATAGTATTTTGCAAAGGTATTACTATTAAAAGCAGGGACCTTATTCTTTCTTTGTTTTTGTAATTGTTTTTAATTTTCTGGGTGTTTTTATTGTTTTTATGCCTTAAGCTAGGCGTTGTTTTTTATAGCCTTTAGCAATAAATTATAGGGGTTTTAGACCTATAAGCTCTAAGAAAATAAGGTGTATAAGGCCTATAAGGGGCTTTATAAGCCCGTTAGCAGGCATTTTCTTAGTATCTAGGTAAGCGATTTTAGCAAGCCCTTCTAAGACTAGTTATTAGTTATAGTGAAATTTTAGAAGGGTGTGCTTAGTATGGCTATAGAGAGCAGGGTTATAAGCGGTTTTTATAGCTCCCTAGTTATTGCAGAAAATTTATATAGGGGGTTTTATAGGTGTCTTTAGCTCTATAAAAATCCCTTTAAGCCACTAAAGCTCCTAAAAGGTCTTATAAATAGTGTTAGACTTTGCTTTTATTATTAATAAGGCTATAGTGCTAGCTTTCTTTAATTTCTAGCTAATTAGGCCCCCTACTAGCTTATAGAGATAAGCATAAGTAAATTTAGAAGAGCTTCTATCTCTAGCGAAATCACTATTACAAAATCTAACTAAGCTAGAGCTAGGGCTAGCCTTAGAGGTTTTTACGTTATTTATAGGGGTAGGGCCCTTATAAATAATAGCTAAATCTTTTATACCTAAAAGGTATCTTAGTAGGTTTTTAGTAGTATATAAATACTCTAAGTGCGGGCTAGCTAGGGCTGTTAAAAGCTACTACAGCGCAAAAGCAATATTAGGTCTTATTAATAGCATAAGATATATAATAGTACTAATAATGCTCTAATACTCCTTTATATCCTCTTTAGATATAAGGGGCTTAGTAAGCTGTTGTTTTAAGACCCCTAGCTGCAGTGGAATTCCAATAGATTTGTAATTTTCTAGCTTAAAGCGTGCTAGGGCCTCTAAAATATACTGCTTTTAGTGTATCTTTAGGATCCTATTTTTTCTATTACGCTAAATTTGCACCCCTAAGAAAAATTCTGCAGGGCCCCTATCTTCTATAGGGTAAGCCTTATAAAGGGCTTTCTTAAGCTCTTTAATATATTACAAATCTGCCCCTATTAAAAGGCAATTATTAATATAAGTTATAATAAAGGTATGCGTTTTAAAATTATAAAATATAGTAGGGTTAGAGATAAGAGGGCTAAAACCTAGGTTTTTGAGAACTAAGGTTAGGGTCTGCTGCTACTCTCTAGAGCTTTGCTTTAAGCTGTATAAGGATTTTCTTAGTATAATAACTAAGTTCTTAGTAGCTTTATAGCTAAATTTTTTAGCTAGCTTAGCTAGTTATGGATTTTATTTAAGAAATTTAATAAATCCCTTAGGAATTTGCATATAAATAGTCTCTTTTAGGTGGCTATTAAGAAAAGCCCTTATAAAATCCACTTGCTCTATTTCCTAGTCTTCCTAGGCTGCTATAGCTAAAAGTATTTGCTAGCTAGGGGGAATACTAGTAGCAGCAAAGGTATTAGTATAATCTAAGCCTTCTATTTGCATAAAACCTTTAGTAATAAGTTAGGCCTTGTATTTTAAAGGATTATTTTCTTTATCCTTTTTAAGCTTTAAAACAAGCCTATTTCTTAGCACTCTCCAGCCCTTAGGGATATTTTCTTTTCCTATAAATTCGAAAGTGCCTGCCTTTAAAAGTTGCTTAAATTCGCTAAAAATAGCTTATAGCCACTATTTTTTCTATAGGCTTGCTAAAGCTTACTTCTAAGACTTAGGCTTAGAGCTATTATTAGGCCTATTTTCTTTAGCCTTTAGCTGTGCCTTATAGCAGATTTCCTTAAAAAGGGCTGCTAAGTTAATATCTATTTTATCTGGATTATCTAGTTGATTTTTATCTAACTCTAGGTCCTTAGGACTCTGAATTAATTTAGGCTCTTTATTAACTATCTAATTAGAAGATACTATAGGGTAATCCTTAATAAGAATACCACTATTTTAGTTATTTTCCCCCTCTAAGGAATTATTCTATAGAAGGTTCTAAGGGGCACTTAGATCCCCCTCTAAAGAGATATCCCCTATAGAAGACCTAGGGAGGCCTAAATTTATAGGGCCTATAGGTTCTATAATTCTTATAAAGCTAGTTTTAGTAACTAGTCTTTTAGAAGGAATATAAACTAAGTAGGTCTTAGAGCCTAAATTAGCTAATAACCTTCTAGAGATAGTCCTAGGGGCTAGTTTTTAAGCTTTAGGTCTTTTTTCTATAGGAATTAAAACCTTATAATAAGAGCTAATAGCCCTAATACTCTTATAATAAGCAGAGCTAATCTCTGAGGTAATTAGGGCATTTTCTTTAAAATCTGCGGCTAATAATTGTGCTAGGCTAGCTGGTTTTGTGGAATTTACTGTTATATTTATAAGATTTATAATAGTAGAAATAATAAAATTCCATAGATATAAGGGTAAACCAGACTAGTGTAGGGTAGCCCGCAGTCTATCCATTATAACACAGATAGCCCTCTTAGCTAGCCTATTTTGCTCATAGATATAAGGGGAAGAAGTAGTAAATTTTATCCCCTTTTTTGCTAGCCACTGCTAGCAAGCAGAATTAACCTCTCTACCCTTATCAAAATGTAGATATTTAGGGTAGGTACTAAAATTAAGCTTTAGAGATCTAAAAAACCCTTTTATAGCTAGGAAAGGGTTAGGGTTAGGGTTAGGGTTAGGGTTAGGGTTAGGGTTAGGGTTAGGGTTAGGGTTAGGGTTAGGGTTAGGGTTAGGGTTAGGGTTA
>SRPW01000627.1:0-18050 GCA_018360225.1 Claviceps pusilla | reverse complement strand
CCCCCCCCTCCACGGCCATAGAGACCATTGAAATGCCATCGTATGGGCTGCATGCGCATGACTGCTTGACTGACAAGTGTGGTTCTTTTTTTCCTCGGGCGGCCCCAGATCGCAGGTATCGTCGGCAAATACATCGAGTACCCCTTCGACACGGTCAAAGTTCGACTGCAAAGCCAGCCCGACCATCTCCCCCTTCGTTATGCCGGCCCCGTCGACTGCTTTCGACAATCCTTCAAGACGGATGGGTTCCTGGGCCTGTACCGCGGCATCAGCGCCCCGCTCGTCGGCGCGGCCGCCGAGACGAGCAGCCTCTTCGTGTTTGAAAAGATTGGACGAGAGGCCCTGTTCGCCGGGGGTCTGGCCTCGCGGGAGGAGGGCCTCTCGGTGCCGGCCCTGTGGTTGACGGGCGCCTTCTCCGGCGTCTGCGCCTCGTTCGTCCTGACGCCCATCGAGCTCGTCAAGTGCAAGATCCAGGTCCCCGCCCACGTCGACGGCGTCGCCGCCGCACCCGCAGCGCTGCGGCCCCTGGCCGTCGTGCGCGACGTCTTCCGACACGACGGCCTGAGAGGCTTCTGGCGCGGCCAAATAGGCACCCTGATCAGGGAAGGCGGCGGCAGTGCGGCCTGGTTCGGCGCCAAGGAGACGGTGACGTCCATGTTCTACAAGACCAAGCTGAGGCGCGCCACGACGCGCGCCGAAATGGACACCATCAAGGCCCAGTCCCTGCCGCTTTGGCAGCAGGCCGTCGCCGGCGCCTCGGCCGGGGTCTCGTACAATTTCCTCTTCTTCCCCGCCGACACCATCAAGTCGCGCATGCAGACCGTTGCCGTCGGCACCCTGGTGCGGAAGCGCACCTTTGTGGAGGAAGGGACCTCCATCTGGCGACAGTATGGCCTGCGCGGGCTCTACCGCGGCTGTGGCATCACCTGCCTGCGGTCTGCGCCGAGCTCGGCCTTTATCTTCATGGTCTTTGATGGATTGAAGAAGCACTTTCCTCTGCAATAGCCGTTCGGCGAGCTGCAAGTCGGCACGTCACTATTTGGTCTTTCGCTATACATCCAGCATGTGCTGTGTCGTTGGGGTTTTTTCTTCTGCTATTCTTTTATTTTTATTTTTTTTCCCCCTCTTTTCTGCTTTCTTTTTGTCCTTTCGTTTCCTTCCTCTCTTTTCTGTGGGTTTCTTCACGATGGATCATCTGCATGGCGTTGAGGTACATGAGGAGTCGGGACTTACAGAGCCAAGCCTCTTTCCCTTGTTGAGGGAATGGGACGGGGGGGGGGGGGGGGGGGGGGGGGGGGGGGGGGCATTCATACATATACGACGATAAGGAGGGGTTATGGAGGTGGATTTTGTCGAAATCGTTCCATTCCGTATCTGGTTCGCCTGATGACATGTTTTCCAACGTACAGCCCCCCCTACATACACTCGAATGTCCTCACCTTTCTTTTGTCTTTGGT
Source organism: Claviceps pusilla (assembly GCA_018360225.1). NCBI lineage: Eukaryota > Fungi > Ascomycota > Sordariomycetes > Hypocreales > Clavicipitaceae > Claviceps > Claviceps pusilla. The sequence goes on along the minus strand of SRPW01000627.1, from coordinate 16,593 downwards.
CCCATCTCCCTCCCATTCATTTCACCAGCTATTCTCCCACGTACTTGGCCACCCCCTCCATGCACTTCCAACAGCCCATCACTCAAAACACTGCTACCACCGTAACACCCGTCTACTCCGTCTTACCGCCCTTCCCCTTCAAATCCCACCCATTCAAATACCCAGCCCCCACGCACAAATAACTCGCAAACCCCAACCACGCCAGATACGGCACCTGCAACCACCCGGCCACCTCGTCAATCGACCCCCACACGTACGCCAGATAGCCATTCAACCCCAGCAGCGCCACGATATCCACCGCCGCCTCGACCGGACGCTTGGCCCCGAAGAAGAGGGGCATCCAGGCGAGATTCAGGCCCAGCTGGATCGAGTACAGCGTCATGGAGTGGCGCGTGAGGGATGCGGTGGCGGGGCTGGAGAGGGGGGACAGACCGGTCGTGTAGGCTCTGTGGGCGGCGTATCCCATGAGGCTTTTTTTGGTTTTAGTTGTGTATACGTGCGTGTGTGCGTGTGTGTATGTGTGTGTGTAAAACAGAGAGTGTGTATTCATTCACCTACCCATACAAAACCGTCCAAACCGGACCAAACAGCCATGGCGGAGGCCGCAGGGGAGGCTGCTTCAGCGAGGTGTAGAGGTTGCGCGTGCCGGTGGCTATATTTCAGAGGAGGCAGATATTCCGTAGGTTAGCGACAGCACAGGGGCATGGATGGGCTGCGTTTTCTGTGTTGGGGGTACTTTTTTCTTTCTTTCTTGTTTCTTTCTTCTTCTTCTTCTTCTTCTTCTTCATTCATCAGAGTACATACGCCGAGTAGAGTACCCAACAGCCGTCCCAAGCGCCACAGGCAAAAGGACCGACGCGGCGGGATGCTCAAATATAGCAGCCGGGATGGTAAGCGAGGGAATATAGGTCGTCATGGCGGGCGGTTCTCTTGCATGTATATCGTGTGGTTTGGCGATGCTGATGAGCGGAGAGATGAGAGACCAAGACGTTGGTTGTGCGTGTGCGTGATGCCTGGGAAGAGGTGGTCACTGGTGAGCTCGCCGGATCGGGCGGACTTGTCGCGCGTCGACGGGCTGCCAGCTGTTGGTCATTGGGGGTACGTCATGTATCGGCTGCGGTCGGGTGTGCACCGTGCGAGTTCCTTACCGTTTGCGGGGCGGGTACGCTCGGCCCGCTACGGTCTGTTGGTCTTTAGCATGGGCTTTGGCGTCGACTGGTCTTCACTCATACACATATACATACTAGGCAGTGACATGTATATGCGTAACAAGTATCTACTCGGTAGGTACATCTAAGCACCCATGTATCGTCCTTACTATGTCCATTCGGCTCGATTCGTCATCATTTCCGTGCTTCCTGGACTTCATTGCCGTATTCTTCGCTGCTGATGATGCTCATATTCCTTTTCGATTTCGTGATATTCCAAAGCGGCTGCTTCCGAGAATCTGCAGAACCTCGAAAATGGACGAAATTCCCTTCGCAGGACCTAGCATGTCTAGGAGCCGGAACTCTCAGCCGATATGGCCAGGAACAATCAACCTATTGCCACTGTACTTCAAACGAAATCTGAACAGTACAGAGCTACTAAAACCCACGTTATCGTTGCGTCGACAGGAACCAAAGACGCACCAAGTCTTGGCTGTAAAGCAGCGCTGCCAATGATGTTGCTATCGCATGATTGTTACGGTCCCGCAGGAACCACCCATATAAAAGGGATTTCCTGCCTTCACTGGGTAGTTGGGAATCATCATTCTTGACCTTACATACACTCAATCACCATACTATGACCTTGAGTGTTGTTTCCCTTATAATCCTGATGGCGCATCGCGTAAGCCGCTGATGCCAACATCAACCACCTAGATGCCGTATCCAGCACGTAACAATAATATTCCATTATTTTGAATCTCGTAGCAGGCAAGAACCTTCATTACCTATTCAACGTTCAAGATTAGGTAGAATCTTCACGAATTCCTAATTGAACTTTTTAGCTAGAAGCTATTATATTTGGTAGCTCCAAGTCTTGCGCGATTTATTTATCTTGTGTCATTTTACACCACTTCACCCCTGGACTCCTCGTTAAAAGAAGAGGTTTATTCTATCCCCTTATTATTCTTTTATAGTCTTTCGTATCATCATCATCATCATCCTCCTCCTCATCATTGTCAAAGAATATCATTTTTGTTCGGCAACGACTGATGCAAGATGGACCTCTCATGAACAAAGGCCTCGCCCGCCATTTGTTCTCCGGTCCGAGAAATGCACATCCGGAAGCAAAGGCAAGAGGGGCTCATCACTGCTGTCCGGTAGAACATCAAGACATACGACATGAAAGGTGTGTTCATTGGAAACGAAAACAAGAAAAACGTGCATGCTTGCGTGGCACCAGTAAAACAGGGATAACTACTGCCTTCCAGTGCCAGAATGGCTGATTTTGTAGCATCTCCAAGGCGACAGCTTGTCTTTCCTGCGCTGCACTTTCCCTCTCTCTCTCCCTCTTCTTCTTCTTCTTCCGCTTATTTTTATTCTTCTTTTGTTTTCTTTTCAACGCATGTCATAATCTAGCTTTGTAGTCTCTGTTACCCTAGCATACACTATGCCATGACTAAAAATACAACAAGACTCTCTTCCATGAATTAGAATGACAATACTTACACCTCGTCCATATTGCCCGTCTAGTCATCAAATAAGCCCCCCTGTCATGGCAACCTCCCGTGATCGTCTCACCTGCTGTTTCAGCTTTCGCATCTCGGCTCGCCTCCGTCTAGCGTGCTGCTCATCGTCCTCCCCTGGTCGGACAGCCGTTAGAGTTTCCAAGACCATCAAGTCTGCGAGGAATCGGCGGACTCGAAGCCCTGTCCTGTTGCGGACAAATGCATCGATTTCCTCATTGCATGCAGCAGATGCTGCCACATGCAGGCCTCTTAAAACGTCGCGGTCCGAGATTTCACGATCGTCATAGTCAAAATCGCTAGAGTCACGGCTGTCTTTGATGGATGACGTCCTCCTGGGAATATTGGGCCGAGCAGTCAGCTTCGCCGGCACACCTCGGCTTTTTGGGCAGCATATTCCAATGTGATAGGGATCATATTGAAACACAGACTTCCTTATCGTACTTGCTGAGACAGACCGTCGAGGCCGACGTGGACGCGCTCCTCTTTGACCATCCACCTCAACTTCCAAGGGAGTGTCTAGATCTGGTCCACGCTCAGACAACCCTGCAAGGGCGTCCGGTACTGAAATGCGGTTCATTTGCGTATGAGACTTGGAGCCTTTCACCGACGGTTCCCGCCCAACTTGCCGAGGCTTCTTCTGATTAGTAGCCTTTTCAAAATCTACACCTCGCGGGACTGCGGCACGGGCTGCGGCACGGGGACGGGTCTGAGTCTGGGCCTGGGCCTGGGCTCGGCTCTGACCTGCTTTGACTGGGCATTGACGGTGTTTGATTTGGCAATCCGTGGTCTCGAGAGGCAGCTTTGGCATGGCGAGGGAATGTCGACGGCCGGTCGTGATAAAGTTTGGTCCACCGAGCTCCGCTCTCCCGTCTTGATTGCCAAATGTGTCACCCGCCGCTCGTGATGTCGGCTGTTGGTAGGGACTGTGTAAATCGGAGCCCGTATACACCTGATCTAGAGGCGTGCTTGTCTGACTCTTTGCCGGTACATTTCGTGTTCCTCGCCTGTGAAGTTTTTGCTGGACATGATTATTTGATGTGGCCGTCGCCGGAGCCTTGAAATGAGCCCAATCCGTGTCTGTGGTGAAGTCATCTTCGGCTGGGAAGCAAGGCAAACACTGACGACCCGTACGTTTCTTCTTCCCGGTTCCGTCTTTCTTCTTGCGGACCGGGGCTTCGTCAACAAGCGCAAATCGAAATTCGTCCATTTTTTGGGGCTCTGCAAAAGATATTTCCGTATTAATGCTTTGTCTTGGGCCTGAGCTACTACCAGAACCGTCCATTCCGTCCACTTGCGCGGGCACAACATGGCCACAACCACGACGCCGGCGAACCCTAGGCGGTGGCAATCCAGGCTGCAAGTCTTGCAAGTATTTCGGCACGCGGCTGGCCTGATCTTTTGAGGTCACGGCCAGACCTGCCGCCCGAAGCTGTGGCCGAAATGGAAGTAGTTCAGCCACGGTATGTAGTGTCGCACCATCGGCAGAAGGAGGTGGCGGTGTATCCTTGACTATTTTACCCTTTGCCGACGCCAGTTCTGCATATGCCTCGAGGTCTCTTGTAAAGCGATTGAGCGACTGTTTCTGCGATGACATGCAGGAACCACTTGATTTAGACAATGACTGCTGCTTCTGAGATGAATGGCTGCTCTGCTGTGCTGTGGTCGAGAATAATCGAAGTTGCTGGATGATGCTACGAGATACAGCTGCCACAAGCGCAGAATTCACAGACTGCCGTTTGACTGGGTTCAAAAGATCCACGGCAGCGTCTGTCAAACTGCGACGAATAGTGGCCGGCTCTCGTAGACCAGGAACCAGTAGCTTACGCTGAGATAGTGCCAAGGGAGGCTTGGGCGCAGCATCTTTACCAGGCGGTCGGGAAGTAATAAGTGGACGAGTATTATCAGAATGGGTAAAATTATTGCTGGAAGGAGGGTGCGGGAAAGAATCGAGATCAAATGGCGATTCGGACTTGCGCAGATGTTCTGGGACGCCTACTGGAGCGTCAGAGGAGAATTGGTTCCATGTCGAAGATCTGGACTCTGTTCCATCAGGGTTGTTGTTGCGACTATGCTGCGGATGTGGATGATTGGCTGCCAAAGGCACATGGGAATGAGCAGCAGCACTGGTGCTCTTCTCATTCGCACAAGTCTGTTGTTTTGTAGAAAGTAATCTTGCTGGAGAACAACGGGGCGGCCGGGTAGGACGTCTAGATAGGAAGACGACTCGCGAACGCGGACGACGAGTTTCAAAAGTGCTGCGTAATGACGTGTTTGCCTCAGGAATAGATGCTAGAGGAGCCATATCGCGTACATAGCGAGACAGCCAAAGCAAAGCTATTTCGTCTGGGACTATCCAAGAAAAAAAGTGTAGACCAAGTAGTAGTGGAGTGGCGATGAGGTGGTGGAGTGGACAAAATGTTTGTTGTTTGATGGTAATTAAGACATGGTGGAAATGCCTCGTCTGTGATGTCGTCTGTAATGCCGTCCTGCAGGGAATGCAGAGTGCAGGATGCAGAAGATGAAAAGCAGACCAAACGTTGAGTGTACTTGGGACAGATGGAGGCCGGGTCACGTCTGGTCGTCTGCTTCTCCAGCCTGGGAAAGAGAGAAGAGAATGATATCATGCCAAAGTGGACAGTCTCTCAGCATCGCAACTTCTGTGCTAACCCCCTCTCTCCCTCCTCTCCTGGACTCGGTTCTGGTGTGAGCCTTCATCTTCACCTGATATCCTTGATCCCGGGACTCGAGTACGTGTCAAGTTGCCGACGACCTTTGCGCAGCAGAAACTCAATGGCGGCAAAGTCACGTTTGTCCAGACTCAGATTGCGACTAAATTCGGTTCTGCGATAAAAGATTAGATCATGATCCAAATTGCCCAAGCATGTGAGTGTGAGGTATGTGTCGCGTGTGCGTACCTAGCAAACTTCTCAAAATGAGCTCGGGTGCTCTTTCGTTATGTCAGTCTTTCTTTCCGCTTCACCTCGCGGCAGCCCACGAGACCAGCCAAGGAGCTTGAGGGAGGTGACGAAGGTGAAGGATCTTTCGAACCAGAACTCACAGCAGGTTTCTTCCGACTCTCGCGCAAGCAGTGGCGGTAGAGGCTCAAGACCTCTTTTTGAAGACCCGAGTGACGCATGTCGGCAGAGGCTGAGACACGCAGCGATAGATTTGATGAGAATTGGAAGATGCGGAAGCGGAACGTTGAAAGAAGAAGCCATGAAGCCGAGTCCAGTGGCCTCAGCCCGAGGTATGTCCGGCCAATGAGCAGCCACGAAATTTGGGCCCGGAAGCAACGAGAATGCTTTGTTACGCATCGCGGGATCCCTAGGTTCCTCTTAGCTAACCTCTTCGGAACCCGCGGACCACGATGCCCTAGTTTAGCCTCATATATCAGGCATCCTGCCAGATATGCCCATACCATACATTTTGTGTGGTGTGAGCATTCCTAGATAGTTCATATATACATCATCAGCTCCTTCTGGATGTAACATGCTTTTCCCCATCGTGTCGAGATTCCATGTTGGCCGCATGACGTCACACTTTCCTTATTGCAACACCGAAATGCCAGAGCCTCTGGACCCAGAGCACAGCCTCGAGAGACGCTGCCACTCATCATGGATATCGACTCGAGGTCAGCTCTGAGCCCAGCCCCAAGTCCGGACTCTGGCTGGACACACTTTTTTGCAAATGATCGGCGTCTGAGGTCTCCACCGCCAGATCTTGATACGCTTTCATTGCGGCATCTCACCTGGTCTCCCACCAGCACACTGCATATATACGAACCACGATTACGGATTGCCCAGATAGGCTGGTTCTGATGCCTGGACAGCCTCGCTGCCGGTCAGCTCTTGGACTGTACTCCTTGCCAAGTGGTTGCCGAGTGCTGAGATCACACGTCATCAAATCAACGCTCTTGTTCAGTTCATTCGGCCACCACTTGGGGGCTGTTTAGGCAAAAGCCAGGAATGGTCACTCTCTGTCTCGTACTCTTTCCTCTGTACACATCTGAACCATGCGGGAGGGACACGGGCGTTCTTCCCAACGCCTTCACCTTCGACACATGATACTCCTGCTCCGCTTCTGCGCCGTCGTTTGTCTTGGAAAACTAGCTTCGTCCCACAAGCCATGGAGGTTGTCATGACACTCCGTCCTATGCCGGGGTCGTTTGGCGATGAGGATGTGGCCGAATCAGACAGCAATTCTTTCGAATCAGTCCAAGGCCAAGTTACTCAAAACGACAGCCGAGTACAAGCGCCTGCGACAGCTTCCTGGTCAGCCGAGAATAGGTTCGACATCGACCTTGGAGACGTAGACTGGCACAGATACGAGCCGCCGCCTGCATCATACAAAGCACCCAATGTGGCCTCCCTCATCCTGCTGCATATTCTCACCCAATCCATTGTGAATGTAAAGACGCGTGTCGCAGAGGAAGATCAGGCCAAGCAAATGGAGGAAGAGCGTATACGACGTGTGGAAGAAGAAGAACAAGAAGCGAAAAAGCATGGCAAATCTCCCGAGCCATACCTACCGATCATCATTCCTGCGGAGCGGCCCTCGGAACCGGACATGTCGTCCATGAACGACATGTACAGCCGTGCGCCTGTTACATCTACCTCGGACACCGCGGCACCCACCAGAAGCACTTTGGCGGCGGTGTCTCTGCCGAAGGACAGAAAAGAGGGTGGTTGGAGGAGAAATGCTTTTCGACGACTTTTTGAGAGGGCGCCAGATTCTGGGGAAAGTAGCTCTGCGGGTGGTGCAAGGGAAGCCCCTCAGCAGAAATTGGAGGCACGGCTAAGCAGGATTGATATTGCCACGACAGGCTCTGTAACACAACAAGCGCTTTCGGCTTTGCGAAAATCGGATTTCATCGCCGATGTCAAACCGCCTAAGCCAGTTGCAGAAGTGTAAGTTTTTACTCTTTTTTCTACTATATATACATATATCTTGTATTCCTCTGTCAGAACTGACCTTGTGTAATAGAGAGTGTGTTTCCTGTCTTGATGACATCCCCGTGACAGAATCTATCAAAGTACCCTGCCACAGCTACTGTAAAGACTGTTTTGTGCGCCTCGTGACCGCTGCGACGCAACATGAGGCACAGTGGCCCCCCAAATGCTGTTTGAACCAGATTCCGTTTATGCTCATTGTAAGCAATATTCCGGATGACCTTAAAAGGACGTTTCGGGAAAGGTCGTTGGAGTGGGAACTCCCCGTCAGCGAGCGAGTGTACTGTAGCCAGTCCGAGTGTGGTGTCTGGATTCGCCCCAAGCAGATCAAGCTGAACGAGCGCCAAGGTCGCTGCGAGCGTGGTCATTTCACCTGCACCATCTGCAGGGGACCATCGCACGGCGACGATGATTGCCCGCAAGATTACGAGATGGCCTTGACGAATATGCTTGCCGAGCAAGAAGGGTGGAAACGATGTTACAACTGCCACGCCATGGTCGAGCACCGAGACGCCTGCGAGCATATGACGTGTCGCTGTGGATCCCAGTTCTGTTATGTCTGTGGTCTGAGGTGGAAGACGTGTCGGTGTACCGCACACCAACTGAATGAGCTCAAGCAGGCGGCGGCCAGGCGAAGGGAGCAACGCCGACTGAAGGACGAGTCGGAGGCCGAAGAGCTGCGGGTCATTCTGGTGCAAATCGAAGAGTTTGAGCGGAAAGAAGCGGTGAGGACCGAGTCCGAACGTCTCGAACAGGAGAGGTCCGAGGCGGAGCGATGGCAGCGACAGATCAAGGAACGCATTCGTTTTGAAACTGTCCGCCGCAGGGAAATTAACGCCAAATTTCGGGAACTGCGCACCCGCCTTGCCAATGTTCACGAGCTTCAATATGTCATGATTGGTGCGCAGCAGGAAGAGCGCGCTGCAAGTGTACTCCAAGAAGCAGAATCGCTGAAGACGCAGCTCGCCGAGCGTCACGAAGCGGTACGACGCCAATTTCAGCAGGACACTCTGGCAAAGGTTCATCTGAAGGAGGAACAATACTCCAAGGAGTATTCGGCACGCGTCGCAATAGAGCGCAAAGTGGAAGAAGGCTATCTCGAGCAACTTTGCGACTTTTGGAAGGGGAGGCCGCGAGCCGAGGAGGAAATCAAACGGTGCATGTTGCCTCTGCAAATGAGGATGGATCAAGGTCACAAGGCTTGGCAAAGCTGGAAGAATGAACAGATGCGCTTGTACGAGGCGAAGCTGGACGACGCGCGGGTCATGAAAGAAGAGATTATGCATAGTCAGAAGGAGAGGACCAGGGACCTGTGTGAGGAGAAGGAGTTGGTGCTGACGAGACGGATGTTGGCTGAGAAGAAGTGGTTTCAGGAGATTGTGCTGGAGAGGGAGCGGCTGTTGGCGGAAGTGGAGCTTCAAGAGGTTGAGGGGGATGCGGACAGTCTGTTTACGGGGGAGGATGAGGAAGAACAAGAGTCGTGACTTTTCTCGCGATGGCATGGCCGCGGGATGGGGGTGAAGCATGAGCATGAGCAGCCATGAGCGTTTGGCGTTTTACATGTAGTATTGTAGACAATAGACTATGCACAATTGTAGATGTTTCGTTTATCGCGACGAAGTTTTGACGTTTGCATCCATCTGACAAGCTCGTGATGCAGCCGGACTATCATTTCCAAGTCACGAACACGGGTGGTCAGGTGGTGGTGGAGACGATCAATCATGACTTTATTTTTTTTCCATCAACACCACCTCGGCACATTCCCACATTCCCACATTCCCATCCCCTCACCTGCCAAACACCCCCCCGAGTCCCAATGCCCATCAAAGACGACCCGGAGACATGCGAACAGCTTCATCATCCCCTGGGCCCCACGCCCCAGTGAGTTCAGCAACCCAACTTCCAAGCACATCGCGCACCATCCCATCAATTAACATGACCCCGCGCAAAGAAAGGACGACACCACGCTAACAGCAAACCCCCTCTGCGAATGCACGCATGAGTGTGTGGTGAAACAAGCCCGCTCAAAATATTCGACACATGTCGCAGGCAGGACAGATTTGTGTACGCGTGTGCGCCGATGGTGCGGTATAGCAAGGTAGGCCTAGGTACTCTGCTTGTACTGCAGACAGCAGTTTGGCACTGGGCAGTCGGCAGTCGGCAGTCGGCAGTCTGGCAAAATCGAGGACTGGTCAATGGAGCTGACGCTTGGAAAGCTGGCGTTTAGGCAGACTGTTTTTCGGTATGGCGCGGATATGTGCTGGACGCCGATGATCCTGGCCAAGGAGTTTAATCGGAATGAGTTTGCGAGGGATAGTGGTTCGTTTTGGTCTTTCTTCTGTTCTGGTTGTTGATATAATTTTTCTTTTTTTTAAAAAAAAAATGAAAGGGGAGATAGAAGAAAGAGAGAAGAAAGAGAGAGAGAAAAAAATAAAGGGAAAAGAAAAAGAGAATAAAAAAAGATAAAAAAGAATAAAAAAGAATAAAAAAGAATAAAAAAGAATAAAAAGGGAGAGAGAAGAGAGAGAGAGAGAGAGAAGAGAGAAAAGAAAAAAAAAGAAAGAAAAAAAAGAAGAGAAGATAAAAATAGAAGAAAGAGAAACAAAAAAAGAAAAAAAAAAGGCAACCCTTAATTAAAAACAACCATCTAACAAAAAACAGACCTCACCATATCAACAACGCACCCCCAACCCCCCACAATCGTCCAGTTCGGCGCCAACGTCCCCCTCGAGCTTGCGCGCGCGTCGTCCCTGGCCGCGCCGTTCGTCGCAGGCGTGGACCTCAACTGCGGATGTCCCCAGTCGTGGGCCTGCGCCGAGACGCTGGGCGCCGCCCTCATGGATAGGAGGGAGCTGGTGCGGGACATGGTTGTCGAGACGAGAGAGCGGTTGCGGGTGGATGGATGGGGGGTGCGTCTGGAGGAGGATGTTGAGAATCCGAGGGGGCGGAGTGTGAGTGTGAAGATTCGGGTTCATGATGATTTGAGGTAAGATTCTGGATGTGTTTCTACGGACTATGAAGACGTCTCTACGGACCATGGTTTTTGTTTCTGATACTGGTTTCATTTGCCTTTCTTTTCATTGCCTTTTTGTCTTTTCCCTTTTCTCGTTCTATTTTCGTCATGTTTTCTCATGTACGACTCAAACCCCTGAGCACTCCGCGAGCCCTGGTTTCCGAGCCCAAAAATCCCCCAGGCAATCGTTTACTAACAACCCCAAAGAAGAACAATGGACTTTCTCGACACCGTCATAGGACACGACCAAGCCAGACACGTCGACTGGATCACCATCCACCCTCGTACGCGCCACACGCCCTCCACCACCCCCATCTTCACCGACGCCCTCGAGATCCTCACCCAAAAATATGCGCCCACGCTCCCCATCCTCCTCTCCGGCGACGTCTTTGACCTATCCGCGCTGCCAATCCGTCCTCCTCCTCCTCCTCCTCCTCCTCCACCCGGATACCAACACGACGGTGCATGCCCCCCTGCTCAAACAGCATCACATCTCCCCCCCAGGCCCAGCGCAACCCCCCTCCACCTCTCGGGCTTCATGTCCGCCCGCGGCCTCCTCGCCAACCCAGCCCTCTACGCCGGCTTCCCCGCCTGTCCCTGGGAAGCCCTCGAGACGTTCCTCTGCAGACTTGTCCGGGCGCCCCTGCCGTTCAAGCTCGCCCTGCATCACGTGCAGCAGATGACAAGCCCGGGCATGGGCCCGGACAAGACGGCCCTGTTGTCCAAGAAGGAGAGGGCGGAGCTGAATGCCCTGGGGAACATGTTTGACCTGGTGGACTTTTTGGACCGGGTGGTTGAGCAGCGTACTGGGAGGGTAGGAGGGATGCGGCGGGATTTGTAATGGTCGGAGAAGATGGGAATTCTTTTTTCTTCCATTCTCTGAAGCGAAGAGGGGAGGATGGAAGAAGAGAGACGCATTTTTTGGGGGGTACAAAATTGGCAGCTTTGTCCTTGACAGAGGCCCTGGCACGTCTACATGAGACACGCCGTGAAAGACGGGGAGACCTCCCAAGACACCACACGGGCATCCAAATCACATTTTTTTACTTTTATTTAGTGATATTCTCATGAGTTGCCGTGCTCGTCATAGCAAGGCCATTCATCTCACACGTGGATCGAAAAGAAAAGAACAACAATAGGAAAAGGAGCAGAAAATAAAATAATAAAAATAAGAAGAATCATGAAAAGATGAAATAGAATACAATTATAAATCAATAAAAAGCGGCCGCCGGCAGAAGGGGAGAAAAAAAAAAGAAAAAGAAAAAAAAAGTCAAAGCCCCGCCAACATGCTCTGAATTCCCGCCGACCCCGCATCGTCCCTCTTCTGCACAAAGGCCCTAAAGTCGCCCTTGCACAGTTTTCCCCTGCCTCCCGCGGCGCCGGTCTGGCCCGGCGCCAGCGTCCGGGCCTTTTCGCGAAGCGCCTCCGGGCCGACGATGAAGAGGGAGCCAATCTCCGTAAGATGCTCCACCAGGGTGGCCACGTCCTTGGCGAGGGCCCAGTCGTTCATGACGGAGACGTACTTTGCAATGTCCTGCGTGACCATGAGCCCGCCCGTGGCGTTGACCTGGAACTTCTTGAAGTGGTCAAAGAGGAGCTGGTGGATGGACAGGGCGAGCTCGCTGAAGAACTTCTCGGCGTTGAGCCCGTCAATGGCCTGGCTGGTCTCCTTGAAGGCCCGGCCGAGGAACTTGCAGATGTTGAGACAGGTCGGCGTCTGGAGGTATTCGAGCTCGGCGCCGCGGGGCCGGAAATCCTGCTTCTTTTGGCCGGCGAGCGACTTGGCGACGTAGTTGGTGATGACGTCAATGGTGATTTTCATGACGGCGTTGGTCTTCTTCTCGATGGCGTCAATGGCCGCGTTTCGCTGGGATTCCATGCTCTTCCGCACGGTCGTGTTGGACTCGGCGAGGCGGATGAGCACAATGGTGATGAAGCGATCCATGATGGCCGAGATGGTCACGGCCGGCCGGATGGTGGGCAGGAACGACAGATCGGGTTCCGTCTTGGAGTTTTCCACAATGGTCGCCTCGGCGTGGGCGGCGTCGAGCCCCGTCTGGATGTAGACCTGGCCCATGTTGCTGAGCAGGAGCTGAAGCAGCGTGCTGACGTCCTTGGGCGTCTCGACCTGCGATCCCAGCTCGAGTGTTCGTTGGACGCTCTCGGCCAGCCACTTGAGCATGCGCTTGGCGTTGGCCACGCTGAGCGCGCCGTCTTCCTCGGACACCTCGATTTCGTTCTTGTTGTCCTTGTCCTTGATACCGGCGACACGCAACATCATCCGCTTCTGCGTCGGCGTGAGATCCGACGAGTCTAATCGCTCCAGGTACGCATCCTTGGCTGATGCCAGGAACTGGGTGCCCTGTTGGGCCAGGGACGCCATGAACCCCTGCGGGGCTTTCTTCTTTCGCGAATGGTATATGGTAAACTTGAAGAGCAGGGAGCTGTACAGTTCCTCCAGGTTCTTCTTCTCCCGCTCAATGTATGAGCTTCCCACGAGGTACGGGATAAAGAGCTCGTCCACCTGCTGGTCAAGTGTCTGTGCAATCTGTCCCGAGCACGGCTCCGGATGTTCCGTGAGGCCGTGCGTTTTCAGATCCTCGATCAGCGAGCTGATGTAGCTCCTCGAGGAATGCAGCGATCGCAAAAAAGCCAACGTCGAGACGGTTTCTGCCTTGCCAAGAACCTTTTCGAGGCGCTGCTGAATGGATTGCTGGAACACTCGCTGGATGAATTTGATGAGAACGGTTTCGTAGTACGGAAATGCGCGCTTGATGATGAAGGATTCATCCTGCATCACGATCCTGACCTCGTCGAGGAGTGACTGCAAGCCAGGGTCCACACCAGGGGGATCTGAGTCCGGGTCGGCCAGGATTTCCCACGTCTCGCCATCGGCGATGGCTTCGTCGTTGAGCTGGTCGCGGTCAATGAAGAACTGGTGTTGATTGACAAAGATGGCAATCACGCTAGCACCACCACTGAAGTCGTACAGGACCTTGGAGCACTCCATCATGTCGTCGAAATTCTGCAACCGATAGCTGTTGTTGAACTGCTCCAGCAGATCCTGTTCGAGGGATTCGCAGAATTTTTCGAGAATCTCGCGCGTGTTGTGCTGTTTAGGAGAAGATCCGTTTTGCCCGGCGGCAGGCGTCGAGCTGTTGTTCTGCAGGCCATTGGCGTGTCCCCAAGAAGACGGGTCAAGCTGCTGGCTTATTCTCATCAACTGCCGGGCAATGACGGCGCATCGGATTTTGTACTCGGCCGCGCCCTGAAGTCGAATGTCCTCCAAGCTCGAGAGAACGCCGGACTCGCTCAACTCGGTCCAGCACTGAATCAGGAACATGGCATCCTGAGCGCGTCGCCGCTTGCGATCCAGCTCCTCGAGCTTCTCTCCGATTTGGACCGCAACATTGCCTCCACCGTCCGTCCTGCGGTTGGTGTCGGGAGCACTGCTTGGGTTGTCGTGGCCCAGCGAACCGTCGAGTGCTTCAAAGGAGCTCATGGTCTGGTCGAGCTTCCGTCCCAGCCTGTCGAGAGTCTGGTCATGTTGGACTTCGGCGCGGCGGACCTGCGACAAGAGTTCGGATTCCCTCTCTTGCAATTCGTCTCCGAGCGAGGCTAATTGTGACAAGGCATCTAGGTAGAGGAGTCAGCTTGTTCCCAGAGGGATTCAAGCGGAGAGTTTTTAGTAGAAAGGGGTAAAAGGGGAGCGACAACATACTTTCAAAGGTCCGAATCAACGGCTTCGGGTCAAAGGCGGCGGAAGACGGCCCCGAGCGACGATTGACAGGCGCAGCACTGTCGGCTAGACTGTCGACAAAGTCACGGACGATAAAGTCCTTGCTGGAGAAGTTTTCCAAGGTAAAACTCGGCCCCTTGGGGTAGAGGCTCTTGGGCGGCCCTGTGCTATTCCGCTCCATTGCGGCAGAAGGCGGTGCGACAGATGGCGGAATGTGAGGGCTACATGTGCCTACATGTGCCTACATATGGGGGATCTGCCAGAGATGGCGGACGACAGGCCTGAGTCTCGTTGCGTGATGCCGCCGTCGCCGAGGCAGATGCGCCGATATCGTGGGGTGGGGAGAGGGGATTGAGAAGCTGGTCCCAAGCTGTTGGCGCGATGATGCATGAAAACCATCGAGAGCATTGACCATTGAAACGTCAAATCTGGCGCCGTCCGGCTCAGCCACAGTGTCCCTCCAAGAGCTGAGCAGACACGGGCCCACGCCACAGATGGCCCCAAGCCACATTACGACGGGAATGACCGCAGCTCCAACAAAAAAATATCCATCTCACCTTGGTGATTTGCAGCTGACAGCCAGGTTGCCAGGTTGACATGTTGCCAAGTCCAGGTCGCATCATATAACTGTCAACTGGTCTACCCGTCCGCAGCCGTCAGGACGGTGACATCGTTATCCATTCTTCGTATTTCCTCTTTGTCTTTTTTACTTGGCTTTTCTGTCTCAGTCTTGCCTCCTCTTCTTACGCGCTCCTTTCCTCCGCCTCCGTGGCGCTTCCTCCCGCAGCCTGCCGCAAAGTCTCCCGAGCGACAAGCCATCTTCTTGAAGTGCTTACACCAACAGCTCCCTACCATCTTCTCCTATCGTCATACTTTTTTTTCCCCTTTTTTTTCGTCGGATTCCAACACGGTCAGCAAACCCGCGCAGACGGCCATCTCGTCTCCAGAATGCCTCTCTCGGCCAAAGATCGCGCGGCCTACCGTGCCGACGACGTGTCGGGCCACAAGTTTCTCAGCCCAAAAGACAGAGAGAGGATCATGAGAGTAAGAGCCGACGTGGCCCAGATATTGCTCCGCTCCCACACAGCTTTTCGAAAATGCTTACCAGACCCAATTTCCTTTCCAGGCAAACTTGCCCAGCCCAAGCGAGATCCCGACCGTCGCCTGTACGAAAGGCCAAGCACAGCGCCGGTCTAGGCTCGGCATTCGACGCTTTCTCAAAAACCAGCTGTTTCTGCTCGTATTTTCCCTCTTGCACGGCCTCTTTTCTCTGTATATTCGCACCCGACAGGCCTTCCACATTGTCAGCTACCAAATATCATCCATTCTGTACTACCACCATGGCACGCCCGAGTACATTCGGCGAGATGTCATGCGGTTGGGCCGGAGACCCGGCCATCTCAGCGCCATTTTGCAAGCAGAGGAGAATCAGCGGCCAAAGGCTGATCTCGATCGTCTGATTGAGGAGACTGCCGAGCTGGCGGCATGGTGCGCCAGTGCCGAGATTCCCATGCTTTCGGTTTACGAAAAGACAGGTGCGTGGTTCAAAGGCCCACTGCAGAAGAAGGATATCCCGAAAAGGGTTTTTTTTTTTTTTTTGGGGGGGGGGGGGGGGGGGGTTCGGGGCTTCAAAAATAAGCTAACTCTGTTGGTTCTTCTGTTGTTTAATTTTTTATTTTATTTTTCCCACAAATGCAGGTATTCTAAAGAAGCACATGCCGCGAGTATACGAGGCCGTTATCCAAAAGTTTACCTTTTACTTTGCCGGCCAACACCCCAGTCTTTCACTCACTTCCCCCAATAAAGACGCCTTCTCGTCACCCGCCCTGGCCGGCGACGACAAGCACGGCCATTTGAAACTGCATCTCATCTCGGCGCAGGACGGCAGGGAATCAGTCGTTGACCTGACGAGAACCCTGGCAGAAATGTCGCAGCGGGGCAAGATATCCCCGCGGGACATTTCCATGGATCTCGTCGATGCAGAGCTCTCCGAAGGCATCATGCCAGAGCCAGATCTCCTCATCCTGTTCAGCCCCAATGTCGAGCTGTCTGGCTATCCGCCTTGGCAAATCCGCCTGACCGAGATATTCTGTCTTCAGGACAACCAAGAGTTTGGATACCAGGTATTCTTGAAGGCTCTGCGGAAATTTGCCAAGGCCCAGATGCGCCGTGGCAAGTAGAGGGTTGGTCCTGTTTTTTTTTTTTTTTTTTTTTTCTT